>JAOYMZ010051989.1:0-13900 GCA_025802335.1 Pinguicula primuliflora | reverse complement strand
CAGTTTTCATATTATTACTCTGTATAAACACTGATACTGTGACTCTCTGTGTAGATCCGCCTCAAATCGGTCCAAGATATTGATTAATCGCTCTAACTTTTTTTTTTACTAAGGAAGCATACATGCCAACAAAATACAGAAAATGCCTTGTTCAAGGCGGCCCAAAGTTGGAAACGAAAAAGAATGGGTTTGGGCCGGGCAATGCATAAAGGTGACTATCTTGGTTCCTTGATATCTCCGAAGCTAGAGGCCCAAGTAGCGTTCCTCATGTAATAATTTAGATCCTAAATTCGCTCTGGGTTGGTTTCAATGGCTGAGGTACATAGGGATGGGCCCGGGCTTTAGTCGGGTCCAATTTTTCTCAGTCCAATAAAAATTATAGGTTAGTCCAATGGCGGAACCAGACTCATTTTTAGGCCCGGGCTAAAATTTTTTTGTTGGGACGGGCCTAATTCGAGCCTATTATCTTCTTGAAAACTCAAAATCGGGCATGGGCTGTAGCACGGGCTGACCACCCCCTAGTTCCGCCCTTGGGTTAGTCCAATAAAATTTATAGGTTAGTCCAATAATGAATAACTAATCAAATTTTTTGCCTCCACCCTTGGTTGGTTTCATTTAACTAGACAACAAAGAACAATATTCCATGGGCCCAAAATACATTTGGATCGAAAAATATAGGCCCATATGACCGGACAGCTTCTCCCCAAATTTAATAATAGCCCATTAAGTTGCCCGAAATAAGAGATTTCCATTTCATATGCAAAATCCATGGAAACAACAAAATATTTGGAGGGCAACAGTGTAACTGCCAAATTTTACTATGTACAATGGTAAAATTTTCAATTCTCGTTATTGTCATTGCATCATGAATTAGTCCCATGGATATGGATATGAAGTCTATACATATGAAGAGACGAAATAATAGTAATAAAATATTTGATTCCATTTTATAGGATTAGGATGTTGAGTCATCTTTTTCATTCCCATAATCCTGCAAGCAATTCTGCCAAATTGGAAGTGTATGTGTTGTTTATGCCTGAAGTTACATACATACATGTGCGTGATTGAAGTCATTGGTTTCAGCGGCCCCTACTGCAGAGCTTCGTCGTAATGTATGGTGAGAGGGACACAGGTCCAACTCAAAGTCCTGTTCTTAATAAGGTTAAAAAACTCTTGTCCCAACTCAAAACTGCTATACCGCCATTAACAGCTATATTCGGACCTTGGCTTAAATCGCAACACCCAGACATGTACTATTTTTGAGCCCACAAATATTTGGAATATGCTATACCAAATAGTGCTAAAGACATACACCAATGACCACGACAAACATTGGCTGACTTGTTGCATTTCTCTGTCTTCTTGCAAGAGGGGAAAAAAAAGGAGGAAAAGTAACATACCATGGACTGATGGACACATTCAATCCAGTAAATTTCAGGAAAACGACAAAAAAATAAAGCAACAGTCCATATAGAGAACAAAAGTATAAATAGTGAGAGAGAGAAACTTTGAGGTGGTCATTTCTAATCCGAGCCACTCATTTTTCATTCTTTCTGATGATTTAAATTAGACTGATTGCTTAAAATGATTTTTTTTTAGGATAAGTAAAATTTTCATTCACAAATTTTTACATATTTACAATTCTCATTCCTAGCCCATATGTAAAAATTCTGGGCCATAGGACCGGGTTTCAGAGGACTTCTATACCGGACGAAAAGTCCGGACGAAATTCACACCAAAACCAGCGTGGGTGCATAATATTAATTGACGTTGTGACCCCACCAACACACTATCCATGAGATGATGACACGCATCTTTTCGTGAGAAATTCGTATAGAACCTTCGTCCGGTATAGATTTTCTGCGAGTTTCATGCCCCAAAACTAACACCAGCCATGCTGCTTATCAGCTCAAAACCCTCCTATATAACCACACCACACCACACAAATTACATTCCCATGCTAATTACATCAAACCTACATAAGAACAGCTCAAAAACGTTCGCAACCCCTAGGTTGATGCATAAACCAGATTTGTGAAAAAACTGCTCACCTCGACATATTAACATCCATTTTCCCAATCTGATATAGCCCCACGAAATGCCTTCATTTAATGTCAATGATCATATTTGCTAAATGAAGGGCACAGATTATAATTGAATACGATAATTAATTATCAAGTACTGTATGACTGAGCACCTGAGAACTACTGGTGAGACAGATATATTGTAATATATAATGCATCATAATGTTACAGGTCACGGTTCCCGTGCTCAGTCCTTGCGTGCTCATCCGTATACAATTTTTTCGTAGCACCATCCATTTTCGAAATTGATCGCACCATTGGAAAGCTTATACATTGAATTGCATATATTCAAGTTTTGGTGATATTCCAACGACGTTATCACCGTTTAACGGAGGGTTATAAATCTCCTTGAGTTAAGTAGTCCTAAATTGGGTTTTAGAAATTTCTGACTGAGCATAGGAATCGCTGCGTAATGTTACATATCCAAAATTGCACCCGTTTCATCATATACATTTTATGGTGTGACGTGTATTTAGGGTCCATGGGTCCTCTACATTCATTTTTTTTTTCTGCATGTTCACCTTCACCAGAACCAACAAATGCTATTCATGGAACATGGGATGGTTCTCCAACCAGGCCTTTCCATTTCCATGTCACTGTTCCCCCTTGTTGCCTTCTCTTTCAGTCCTCCACCACCCCCAGAAAACTCTTGGTGTATTTCTAGTTACAAATTTATATTTCAGTTCAAATTGAGTCGTTTGGTTCGTTGGAGAATCGGTATCCAAGTAGTAACACGACATGCATTTATTCATATTGTTGTTTCAGGACATGAGCCTGTGTAAGTTGGAGTGCATCCACCAGGACACAAAGATGTGGCGAATTCAGACCCTTGAGTTCGCAAGTTGTGTTCTATTTTATTTTTTTTTGGGTTAGGGAAATATATTACTCAGAAAAATTTACAATATTCGTCCACGGGTATACGTTATATCAAGGCATGCAAGTCTGAATTATTCTTGTAGCAATTTTTTTTGGATGAGGTACTTAGGTTGGTTTGCTAGTAGGAGAAGTAGGGAGGACCACGGAGAACGACTCCCGCTACAAAAATCTTTTGAAATACCATTTTATGAAATAAATAATTAAAATGGTAAAATATTTGATCATAGTGTTGCGTACTGGCGTAGGATGAGGCACCATGATTGTTTCCGTCTGGCATCCCGGATTCCGGAGGGGTTGCCACCCCCATCCCGCTAACCACCGTCTCACCCTCCCGGATTACCGATTGCTGACTCCCCTTGATTGTAATTCAGTGATCAAACTCGGATTGCCTCGACGGGAAGTCTCTATCTTCAAGAGGTATCAAAGCTCTAGGCCTCAATCGGATCACGATCAATATGGGATAACATTTCTGAACACTTGGCCATATGTTCAATTGGTATATCCCAATTGTGACTTTGACCTCGGAATTTTTGTTTGTTTCATTTAAGGATCAATTCCAAACATCCATGGATCAAACCTTGATATTTAGCATATCTCGAACTTATTTCCGATCCCAGTGACCCGGTGTATCTCTATATGTACAAAACTCATTACGTTCTTGATGAATTAAATTGAGATGCATACACGGTTGAGAATAACTACCGCATGGGTTCGAATAAAGGAATATAAACTAACTTATAAAGAAATGTGATATTAAAATCGAGCATTACTATTAATTAGAGTAACTCAAATCTTCCTTACTCAAACGTGCACCACCTCGCGGGTGACCTGAGCCAAGAGATACATGACTACCAAAATCTAACATACATACATCTTGACCACCAAAATTGTAACGTTGATCAGTGTAAAGTGCATGTTCATGTGAATTTTTTTTGGATAATCATCTTATTCCAAACTATTTTTTGGTCCGACGGACCGGTGTAAGTCTCGGGGCTTTGGCCCGCGATCGTGATCCCAAAGAATTATTTGCATCCAGTGGGAATTGAACTTGACCTCATCCCTCTTTGAAAATTTGAGTCACGGCCTCGCCTACTAGGCCAACTTACATGTTCATGTGAATTAACTAATTCTGTTCTCACTAAATTCTAATTAAGTCACCCTTTTCACACGTGAAAAGGAAATATGAGTTTTGAAGTGGTCAATACTTCCATTATTCGAACTCTTACCATCATCTTGTGCAGCAAAAGCAGGCATGCCAACTACTGTCCACATAAGAGAGGGACAAAACCATTTAAAGTATCTTGCTTCTTCATTCATACAAATCTCAAATACCACATAACCCAAAGACCCCTGCAATCACTAATCAGTTATCCTATTTCTTCATTAGGGGTTCATCTATTCATTAGTGTATGAATTTTATCATTGAAG
This sequence comes from Pinguicula primuliflora, assembly GCA_025802335.1. NCBI lineage: Eukaryota > Viridiplantae > Streptophyta > Magnoliopsida > Lamiales > Lentibulariaceae > Pinguicula > Pinguicula primuliflora. Next base: position 9,512 of record JAOYMZ010051989.1, on the reverse strand, counting down.
ATCATTTATTGAGTCTTCACTTAAGGTGACACGTGTGTGATCGTTTGTCACCATTGTTGTGAGATATTTTTTTTTGTCAAGGTTTAATCTTTTTACTGTCATTAACTAAACTTGTGAAGAAACCTGAGATATGTGGCAGGAAATCAGTCTGAGTACATCCATACAAAATTAATACGAAGTCCCTAATGTCCCGAAGAAATGCAACAAAGGAGAAATGAAAGCCTTGTAGGATGTGGCTCCCTCCATGCTGCTAGCCTGTGTGCATAAATACGCTAAGACAAGACAACCCAACCCGCATGCCTTTTTTTGGGGTAAGCAAAAATTTGTATTAGTGATCACAAGTTTACAACTATACAAGAGTGAGCCTCCGACCTAAGCTTATATACTGCTCGACAAACACTAAAAAGGGTCTCTAGTCCAATCACCAATGTTGTAGGCAAAGGAAGATTTTGAATTGGCCTTGATCCATTGCTATGTTAGAATGTGTAGTTTATCCACTATTCTATAAAACACCATGTCTTCATTTCTGAAATGTTTCCTGTTGTGACATAGCCATAAAATCCAGCATGTTGCTGTCGAAAATGAAATCCATATGTCCTGTTTTATACCTGCTGGTTTGTGGAGTAAGAAGTCATCCACTTTCATCGGTTGCCCTCAAACCCACATACCCTTATTTGTGAGATTCCCTTGTCATTACAGAAATACAACATATGAGACGGAGCTGGAGAGGCCGAACTACATCACTTGATCAACCATGTCCCAATAAGTTGCATATAAACGCTAATGCAACAACTTACAAGTTGGATTACATGTGTGTTGGTGTGCGTATGTGCTAACTTATAAGGAAGATGTATTTTACTTTCGTTATAGGTTAATTTAAATTTGTATCTCAAATTCGTGTGAAATATATCAAAGAGCAAGAAATAAACGATACATAACTCCGTCCAACAAATATCATAGAGAGATTGATTTTAAAAATAATAATGGAGAGATTAATTTGGTGCGTGGAAAAAATTGTGGACGTAAAAACTTATGCTCCATTTGGCCTATTGTAACAATCCTAGTTCTTGGTATGTAATAAATGAAAATGAGAACTTGTGTAGCTCGTCATTGACTTTTAATTGGGGGAACATAGCAGTTATCGTCTTCTTTGACCAAACAATCTTATTCCGATAAATTTATATTGCAAAGTTTACGAACACAAAATTAATATAACTATGACGAATTTATTTTGTGTATTATTATTGACGAATGTCAATAGTTATGATTATTACGCCAATAGTTTTTTTTTGGAATTTTCAAAAAAAAAAAAATTAGTGTTTTTTTTTAATTTCTAACCTTTCTTTTTTTGTAAGCAAAAAGGATATTAACAAAAATTTAGTTTTGTACAAAATGTAAAGCTGGGCCGGACTGCCTCTTTTGCCATTTTATTTTCGGGCTAAGAAGAAGATACCGGGCCAAATCATCCAGTCCAGCAATGAAATGTCAAAAATTCCATGTTCAGATCGAGCTCTGCACCATTCCCAATTTTTTTTTCTTAAGCAGAATGACGAATTGTGCTACGCTGAACGGTGGTGCTTCAAAATGCGCTCGGTTCCCGCAAATCCATATTTTCCGTGTGAAGCCATCCAAACGGTGTTATGCAGTTTCTTGATTGTTCGATTATATTCAGAAGTTCACTACATATTGAAACATGTATTTTAGGTATAATTTTAACGGATTATATATAGTTAGTAATTATTCCAATAATAAGTATGAAAGCTCCTCTTTTGGAATACTAGCCCTAACGAACCTCAAATTCTTGTTTCTCCCTCTATATATACCCCTACAATCCCCCCTCCAAACATCCAAACCCAATCAAACAAATCTCCTCCAACTCTCTCCCCCTCGCAACACATACACAGACTCCGATCAAGAGATCCCGGAGAATATGGCAATGGGAAAGTCTACCCGTATCTCTCAGAAGGCTGTGATCAAGCAGCTGGTGAAGCGTTGTTCCAGTCTTGGGAAGATGAAGAATTCATCCGGATCCGATGGTGGTGGTGATCAAGGAGGGTTCCCATTGGACGTCCCACGGGGACACTTCGTGGTGTACGTTGGGGAGAGACGCAGCAGATACGTACTCCCAATCTCCATACTCACACGACCAGAATTTCAGACGCTGCTCCGGCAGGCGGAGGAGGAATTCGGATTCGATCACGAATTGGGACTCACCATACCGTGCCAGGAACAAGTTTTTGAAGCGCTCATTGCCTTGTAGGGTTTTAGGGGAGGGGAATTCAAAGCCAAAGCCAAAGAAAGAAAGAAAAAAAAATCTCTTCTTTTTTCTTCCCCCGTTTTTATCATTCTTCCTTGGGATGGATGATTCTTGTTTCTTCTTCTCCTCGGGAAGTAGGGCAGGCTGGGGGTGGGATAGGGATAGGTGCTAGGGGTAGGGGTGGGGCTTTTATGAGTATGATGACATGGAATTCACTTGTCATGGATGTAAATTTAGAAGGAATTGAGGGTATTTCGGTCGTTGTGTATTGGCTGATCTACATTACATAGATATATAATATACAAATATTAGTATTTTACCTTTGGAACGAATGGATCGAAAATATTGATTATCTTTTTTTGGTAATTAAAATTTTATTAAAGCAATCAAAATGGTTTTTTTTTGTACATATTTACACAAATTGGCCTTCGGCCCACCTAATTTCTCAATTCATTAAAGGCCCAAAAATAATAATATTGTTAATAATTAATATTATTTCTATTAACCCTAAATCTATTGACTTGAGTTGAGTTGGGGTACTTGTCGGAATGTCGAATATTTTTGGGATGGATCATAGAATTTCTATCTTCCTTCATCTTCACAACCGACTCCATCGAATGTGAACAAATGGAATAATATGTTGAAGAACAAGGACCTTACAAATTTATCAATGATTGATTACGACAAAAAGTAAATTAGAATAATGTATAGATAAATATCCCACATTATTTTTGGTAAGCCAAAAATATATTAGAATATGACAAAAATATTTACAGAATTTTTTTTGGGCCTATAATGCTTTTTTTGTAACGGAAAGTTTTATAAATGATGAAGTGCATGTATATAACTTGCTAAAAAACTATATGTACATATTTACGACGTCCCATTAAGAACATAATATCTATCTGCACTATAGTGTTAAATATTCATAATATTTTCATATGTAATTATGTATGACCAATTAAATATTGACATTTGATATAATGTGTATCCCAATTCCCAATATTACAAAAACAAACGTGTTAATCATAAATGCCCTAATTACAATAACAAGTCAACATTTCATTGGTCCTACGTAATTATGTATGAAAATATTACATATGCTTAGCATTACCCTAAACCTGTCTCTTAGCCCTTAAGATTACATGTGTGCCATTATGCGACCGGTCCGGGTCATCCAATTCAAAAGTGTGATATTCTTTCTCTATTTGTTGATTTCTCCTTCGAATGGAAGACAACAATTCCCACAAAATGAGCTTCATTGTTCTACATAATTCATCCTTCATGCACTGTTCCCCTCTGAAGTGAGCTGTATTTTGGGCGCTCCAGATTCTCCATATGAAGTCGTACCATATGTTGTTCCAGATTGTTTGTTTGATATTAGACGACTTCAGATCATCAAATTCTTCTTCAGTCGGTGTTGTGTGCAAATCAGGTAATTCAAGCCATCCTTTTTTGGCCCAAATTTGGATTTCATTATTGGGAAAAAATGATGCAAGCACCTACTCGTCAACTCTTGACTCTTCCAACGAAATGCTTTGGGGTGATATAAGCCCACCTCCTTAAAACCGGCAAACCCCTGATAGGGAAAATCATAGGGAGGAAAGAGTATGACGTCATATATCCCCTGTAACAGAAAATACTATAAACATAGACATTAAAATTCTTGGTGCAAAATATGTGATCCGCGCTTTCGACTGTATATTTGCCGCATATCTTGTTGTGCGAAAGGTAAAATATCATTGGGTAGTTGTTGCTGAATGATGGATGGATCCTCTACTCGCTGGCTACCCATCTTGGCCAATGCATCTGCTACCTTGTTGAGTTCCCGAAAGCAGTGTTGTATCAGGCATGATTGGAAACCCAATTTCAGCTGTATAATTTGTCAGATTTTCTGACGAACCACCCACAGAGAGTTCTCTACCTGCAAAAAACCATTCACCAAGATTAAGGAATCAGTATGAGCCTCTAAATGCACCATGCTGTTTTGATTAGCAAGCGTAAGTCTAACATGGAGAGCTTCCACTTCAGCTTCAATGGCCGAACAAGGCATAATACGAGACTGGAAGGCCAACTAGATTGTCCCGTTCCCATCTCTAAAAACACTTCCAATGCCTGTAGAATGCGGGGTAGAGATGCATCAATGTTGAGTTTAATCACTGGTGGTTCTGGTGGCTGCCATTTCAGGACAAAAGTGAGGCGTTGTGGTTCTGGAGCCAACACAATATTCAGCTGAGATAGTATATGCTGATTGTCAGCCTTCTTAGGAAGAAATAGTCTGGATCCTTACATAATCTCTTGGACCAGCCGAACACAAGAGTAAATAACAGCGGTTGCATTGAGAGCAACTGAATCAAAGCGAATGAAGCATCTCATCTTCCAAGTTTCCCAGCATATAATTATAGGAATTGGACATCTAAGAAAAAACAGAGTTTTTTCAGCTGTTCCCGCAAGCCATGCATCTAATCTATGCGCCAAATCAGTGGAAATACTAGAGATATGCATGATATCATCGAAATATTGCCATACCTGAGTTGCTAATTCCCCCTCTCAAAGAAGATGGTTAATAGATTCAATACTACTTGAATTAATACAGCAGGAGCACCTCGAGGCCAGGGATATGCCTTTCTGGCGAATGATCGCATCCACTGGGAGAATATGATGTAAGACTCGCCACATGAAAATGCTGATCTTGAGGGGGATATGGTTATGCCAAATCCATTGATAATCCAAATCTGAGGTTGTTCTCTGGCGGATTAATTGCCATGCGGACTTTGTAGAAAACTTCCCATTCATTTTAGGTTTCCAAATTATTTGGTCTTCCGCCTCAGTAAATATTGGAATGTGAATAATAGGCTGAACCAGTTGGGTTGGAACTAAGCTAGAGAGCATGTTTTCATTCCATGATGCATTATTCCAAAAGTCTTGCACTCTCACATGTGATAAGTATGGATGAAGCTCATTCTGAAAATTAAGTAACTCATTCCAGTCATTAGAAAAAAAATTGCACAAACCCTTATCGAGGAGCTAGAAGGTGTTCCTCAACATTATGCATTTGATCTTGAGCATACGTCTCCAGCAGTGTAAGTCTGAGTGTTTTGGAATGGCCAAGGTAGGGTTCATATTACAATATTTATATAGCATCAATTCAGACGAGAGGCTCTTTCGTTGCCTTAGATTTCACCATAACTTCATGCTGAGAGCCTGAGAGATATCCCGAAGTTTTCTACATCCAAGTCCTCCTTTTGAAACATGTAAGCAGATTTTATTCCAAGACTTCCAATGCAATTTTTTCTCGTTGTCCAACCATCCCCAGAAGAAATCTGCCATGAGTTGTTCGAGGCATTGGAATATACTTGAGGGTGGATTTAAAACCATCAATAGGAAGATTGACATGCTGTTAAGGACGTGCTTGATCAGAATAAGCCGACCCCCACTAGATAAAGAGGAAGCTGTCCAACCATCAAGTTTCTGTTGAACCTTGACGAGAAGATTCGAAAATAATGTTGTTGTTTTCCGTACAGTGTATAATGGAGCGCCTAAATATTTCACAGGGAGGGGGCTATGGTGGAATCCAGTTCTTGTAGAAGTCACCTTCGATGAGATGATGAAGCTACTTTTGCTTATATTAATCAACTGACCCGAACACTTTTCATACTTTCTCAAAACTTCGAGCACTGCATCTAGTCCCATTTTAGAATGTCGACAAAAATTAATCACATCGTCAGCCTAGGTTAGGTGAAATACACTGGGGCAACCTGAGGGGACTCCAAAGAAGTAACAAGGATGATTGTTAATCAATGAATTAAGGCCTCGGCTTAAAACTTCGGAGCCAATAATAAATAATAAGGGAGAAAGAGGATCCCCTTGTCTAAGACCTCGTGTAGACTTAAAAAATCCATGCATGGAGCCTTTTATCAGGAGTGAGAAATTGCAACTAGATATTACCCTCCATATTGAGTCAATAAGAGGTTCCCCAAACCCAAAGACTCTCAGCACTTTCACAAGATATATCCAAGAGACATGGTCGAAGGCTTTTGCCATGTCCAGTTTCAGGGCAACATTATTGCCTCTTTTCGGTTTATGTAGAAAGTGAAGCATTTCGTGAGCTAAGAGAATATTGTCTGCGATGCCTCTTCCAGTCACAAAACTACTTTGTTGATCGGATATAATAAGGGGCAACACCTTGCTAATCCGGGAGGCAAGCTGTTTAGATATGATTTTCCCCACAAAATTACACAGGCTAATTGGCCTAAAATCCGAGCAGGAGGATGGTGGGGATATTTTCGGGATCAGACATAGTGGTGTACTACTATAAGCCCCTGAGAGTTCTTCACCAGCAAAAAAAGAAAGCACATCCTAATAAACATCTTTATGAATAATATCCCCGCGTGACTGAAAGAAAGCGCCCGTAAAACCATCTACCCCAGAGGCACTGACTTTACTCATACTAAAAATTGAGTCTTTGACCTCTGCAAGGTCTGGCCATTTACATAATTTTTCGTTCATAGGGTCATCAATGATACGGGGGATCAAAGAAATCATCGAGTCATCCTATCCCTCGATTTCTGCTGTAAGATGATTAGCATAATGTTGCAAAAGCAATTGATTAATTGCTTCTTTATCCAAAATCCATGAGCCCTCCGAGTTCTTGAGCTGATGGATGTGAGTTTTCTGTCTTGATTTTCTCACTATTTTGTGGAAGAAAGATGAGTTTCTATCTCCTTCAGCAAGCCATTTAATTCTAAATTTCTGTCTCCAATAAACTTCCTCAGCCAGCAGGTGCTGAGTATAAAGCTTGTGACTAAAAACTAAAGCTTATGACAAAAATTTAAAGTCTTCTCTTGCTTGAGGAGAAAATTTTTGTAGTGTCTACTTGCATTTAAGTGAAATGTTGACAAACCCAGGGAAAAAAGATACATTCTACCCTGATGTGAGCCTAACTTCTTATGTTTCGGGCTAATACGTGGGTACCTCCGACCTAGTTTGAACTATCTAAGTGAGAGGATAAATTGTCCCGCCTTCTTAAAACCTTTTCCAGCAAACTTCTGAGGAGAGGAAAATTCGGTAAAAGAAAAGAGTACGACATCTGACTACCCTCTTTGTACAAACCATGTGAATGAGTCTACCTCGTGTGTGCCTAGGTGTCATTTCCTATTCCTAATATAAGACAATCTGATCGAGGTGTATCGAGATTTGTAGTTGCGGCCACTTGGGTGATTGCTTGTGATGAAGATATTTTCGAACTAGCTCGTCATGTTGATCGTGAATTTTGGTGGGGTAAGGTGATCCCCAAAGTCTAGAATAGAGCCTTTTCTTGCTGTGACGGTGTTAGGGACTTGTTGGAGTACTATATTATCTCTTTTACCTGCAAGATTGTTCGTTGCAAAACTAAAGAACTGTAGTGAATTTGGTTATCATGTCTACAAAAATATCTTTTTTCCAAATTTGCCAACATGTAATAGTAGCAATTACTTGGCAAAAAAATCTATATGGTTTACTCCTGGGCGAGTTAAACCATGTTTGCATTCTATCTTGATACCACATTTGTATGCAAAATAAGTCAAGAGTTCATTTGCTAGTTCCCCGTTTTTATTTGGGGTGATTTTTGACAGCATACACATTTGGATGCTAGGTGTATACCTTTCTGTTGTATATTAATAATATTATCTAGAGCAAGGATATTGTGAGTGTGACAATTCCTATTTCTAATTCGAGTGTGACAATTTATCTCAAACATACTTCACTAATCTTGGAGTCAGAAGAAAACAGACCACCCGTCTTTCTGGGTTCGAGTCTCGTGTGCGCATGTGCGCGTTGATAAATAGGATGTTATGAATCCTGATCCAGCACCACCTTATGATAAAGATATATCTAAGGTTGAGAATCATATTATACGATCTGGTGGCATTGAAGGAATGAGTCAATCACTCCATGATTCAAGCAATTCTGTTAAGAATTCAAAATGCATAACGGCTGCAAGATTGTAGGAGACTTCATGATCTTTCCTTTTACGTTGTAACAGATTACTTATATAAATAGACAGCCACAGAGTTGTAAACACATATTGAGGAACTCCTCTTATCAATATACAAAGAGAATCACAGTGCATTCTAAGATTTCTTGAATTGTTCTGTGGGATCTCTGCTTCTGTTCTTCATTTTGGTATCGGAGTTGTCAAAAAATCATGTCTTCCGCAGCCTTAAATGTTGGTAATTTTGTCACCTTAAAGCTGAAGTCTGAGAACTATCAGCTGTGGTGTGAACAAGTCCTAGCTCTTGCAGAAAGCAAGGAACTCACCACACATCTCACTGGTGAAAGTCAGCCACCCATCGCTACACTTGTAGCAGCAACTGAAGATTCAGTTCAACCAGCAGCATCAAATCCAGATTATGTCAAATGGAAGACTGTTGATCGCCTACTTAGGGGGGGGATTATTGGCACATTGTCTGAAGAAGCAATTGGACATGTTATTAGCTTGGACTTGACGTGTGAAGTTTGGAACACCCTTAAAGAATCCTATACTCAATCTTCACAGGAGAGACAATTTCAGTTGTCTCAACAGTTGAATTATTTGAAGAAAACTCCAGAAATCACCTTGAGTGATCACCTGTGCAAATTCAAGAAAATTTGTGATAGCCTTGCAGGGATGGGGTATCCTGTTAGTGATCAACAAAAAGTATTTTCATTACTTACCAGTCTTGGGGCAAAGTATGAATCGTTTACTACGACCATGCTCAGGCCCCCTACGCCATCGTTTAAGGCAATTGTGCCTCTTCTTCAAAGCTTTGAAACCCGTCAGGTGATGAACTCTGCGGATTCTTATAACTATACTGCATTCTATGCAGAGAAAGGTGCAGGACGTGGTACAAGATCACCTCAAAACTTCCGGAGATTAACCTCAAAAGGAAGAGGATTTGCTCTTGCTCAACAAAATCGGTTTTCACAAGGGACTGGTTCTACTGGTTCAGCTGAATCTGGAAATTTTAGAAGAGGACCATGAGATTCTATCTGTCAAATCTGCCAAAAGAATGGTCACACTGCATTACAATGTTGGCAGTGTTTCAACCATTATGTCTAGCTAGGGCTGTAAACGAACAGAGCCGCTAGCGAACAAGCTCGAGTTCGGTTCGATAAAAGCTCGTTCGTTCGGCTCGAAAATCTTAACGCGCTCGAGATCGAGCCCGAACTTCTGTTCGCGAACAGTCTTAACGAGCTCGAGCTTGTTCGCGAGCCCTTAACGAGTCGCTCGCGA
>JAOYMZ010051978.1:0-13901 GCA_025802335.1 Pinguicula primuliflora | reverse complement strand
TACCTAGTGACTCCATTAATCTTGGTCGTCGATTTTAAAATGGATGGCCTAGATTTATTGTCCTGCAAATAAGAAATCATCCTGCAAGTAAGTAGTGGGTATAGGAAAATTTCTCAAGAAAATAAATTATTTTATATAACTAATTAACCATGATTGCTGGTGTGTGTGCGAATCATGAGCTAGTGAGTTAGTATTGTGGGAGGAACTCTTATGGAGTAGTGTAATTAGAGGTGAACTCTTTATCAATAAATACATGTATCAAACATTAAATCAATACAAGAAAAAATTTCCCAAATTTCCTTTATTCAATTCTCATTATGGTATCAATGCCAGGTACCGATCCTGGGACATGTGGGTTAGGGGGAGTGATCGTAAGGTAAGGGGGTACTCGACAATAAGAGGAAAGGGCTTGTAATGGAGTTTGAGCTTTAGGTTCTTGGTGGGTAAGTGATTTGTCACGTAGGTATGTGTAGAAACAATCTCAGGCCAAAAATGTGTAGGCACCCTAAATTCAATCATAAGAGCACGAGTAATCTCCAACAAAAAACGATTTTTTCTCTTTGTGACAACATTCTGTTCAAAGGCATTGGGGCAACTTTTTTATAGATTAGGCCGTGAGAAGAGCAAATCTCACTCATACTATGATTTATGTATTCCCCTCCATTATCAGACCTCAAAATCTTAACAGATGTCTCAAATTGTGTATGCACCATGCGATAAAAAAGAACAAATTTAACAAACACCTCCGACTTATGACGCATAAAATATATCCTACTCATCTTGTTGCAATCATTAATAAATGAAACAAAATATCGAAATCCATTCCCACCGACAACAAAAGGAGCAGGTCCCCAAATATTAGAATGAACAAGAGCAAATGGTATGTCTGAACGAGTAAGACTAGGGAAAATGAGGCCCGATTAATCTTAGCCAAAGCACAAGTATCACAACTCACATAAAAATGACGAAATTCAGGAAACAAGGTACTGAGGTAACTATCAGAGGGATGATCTAGATGATGATGTCATAACCGTTCTCTTTTTGCAGTAGAGTTCTGAGTGACCAAGGTCTTGCTAGGAACTGGAGTAACTTCATCAACATAATACAATCTGACCCGTTCAGTACCACGTCTAATGATCTCCCTCGTCCGAATATCCCGAAGAACACAGAAAGATGGATGCATTATGACTTTGTAATTCAACTCCTTGGTCCGATGAAATCCTGGTTGTGTGTTGGACAGAGATGCTCAGGGCAGCCATTGCTAGGGCTACATTGAAGAACACCCGATCAATACGTTTCATACATAGCCCACATTTTCATGTGAATTTGGCACCTGTAAAACCAGCATCAACTAGATCATGGTCACTGATAAGGGCACGAAAATGTGGGCATCATTTGATGGTCTGCCCCCATCTTTTCCGTAGGATCATTGAAAGTATTGAAATCACCAAGTAATAGCCAAGGGGAGTTGATATTGTCTGCTAGTGTGTGGAGTTATGACCATAGTGTACGCCTGATCCGAGCTTGAGGGCTCCCATGGTACAAAGGAATGAGATAGAATCCTGACATTGTATGCTGGTGTGAATAAATTGCCCATTATTTTCAATGATTTGTATTTTCACCCTTTAACGCCATAGAATCCATAAACCACCAGCGAAGCCTTCAGCTTCTACCCTGTGGGAGAAGGGAAAGTTACTCATAAAAATAATTTTTTCCGCTTCTTCTCCACTGATTTTTGGTTCCAGAATCATGGCAACATCAATTTTGTACCTGAGAACAAACACGTTTAGAGTAGCTAATGTTTTAGGATTTGCAATACCCTGACAATTCCACCAGAGAATATTTATTGTCATTTAAAGATTAAGATATGAAGTTGGGACACTCCCTCTAATTTTAACCGTGACTCTCCTTCTGGAGCAGGAGTACTTGAGCTGGATATGTGGATCCTGGTCCTCCCAGCTGTTCTGGCAACGTGTCCTCTGTGAGGTCCATATCCAATGGTTCGTTAGGCGCTGCTCGAAACTTCAGTCTTCGTTGTTTACCCACGTAAAAGCCAGATTGATAGTGATGCTCTAGATCGATTTTTGTCTATCCAGGTTGCAGTTGCGGGGGGGGGGGGTAATGTTTGTGTTAGACGCTGAGTGTTGTTCCTACTGTTCTGGGTGTTGGTCCTTGGGTAGTTCCATCTGTGGAGGCTGGGGAGGATTATTTTTTGGGCCCGATGAGGGCTCCTGATCTTGGGTGAGGTCTGCAGGGGGTTGGGCTCGTGGGGTTAGTGTTGTTCCTATGTCAGGGGACGTACCAGTAGGCAAAACAGGAACCCCTTCCTCACGCTGGGGGATAGTTAGGCTTGAGGTTGTGGATTTATTTGTTTGGGCCCTTGTTTGGTCTTTCGGTGGCAGTTGGACTCGTCTTTTGTTGCCGAGTCCCTTATTCATTGTTTTTTGCTTATTGGACTTACAAGTGCCTACAAAAGTAGGGAAATTATTAGTGAAAATAGAAGAGGTAGTGCTAAAGGTATTGGAGAATATTTGTTGTTGGTTGGGCCCATAAACTTGATTATCATTGTCCTTATCCCTTAGAACAGAAAAACGAGAAGATGTAGCAATAGGTGCTTTAGAGACCAATGGCCCTGGATTTTTTCCAACTGAGACTATTCTGATTTTTCATCCATCCCTGCCATTGGTTAAGGCCTGCGTCTGGGGTCTGTGGCCATTCTTTTTTGCTAGCAACCATGGGCCATGCTTGGAGAGGGATGGCTGTTAGACGGGCAGATCATAGCCTCTGGTTGATGCTGGGACGTAATTTCTTGAACCTGTCTTGTGTTCTCCACGAGCTGTTGAGTCTGTAGTAGGGGGAAAATTTGTGTATCTACCACAAAATAGCAACTTATTTTTGAAAATGTCACGTACCGGTCTTTGGTAGACCGATGAGAGCCACCGGTCTTCCAAAGACCGGTATATAAGGATATCGGTCTTCCAGACACCGAGCGTCATTAAAAAATAATTAAAATTCTTAATGTTAGATTATGATCTACCGGTCTTCTGGACACCGAGATCTTCATCTTCTTCAACTATCCATCTTCGATCTCAGTGCCCAATCTTCCCGCTCGCTTGTCGCGATGAAGTGGGTGCTTAGTCACCATCATCATCCAAGAAATATGAGGTCAGGATCACCATTCATCAGCTGAGAGGCCTCGTGGGATCACAACAGCATCAAGAGTCATAGAGATTTTGCGTTGAGATTCTGTGGAAGGGCTCAAAGGGAAATGCTCTATGCTCTTTGATGAGCAGGAGCCCGAGAAGGAATTTCACAAGGGAAGAGAATTTCACAAGGCATCAAGGTTCTTTTCGAAAACTTCTTTGGCCGATTGTTTCTTCTCTCGCCGTGATGACCCAATGGAATTCCAAACTCTGGAGTCTAAAACCTGTTCAGAATTTCAAACTGCAATTCAGAACAACTAGTTTTAAAGATAATTTGTAGTTTGAAATTCTGAACTATTGTTGTTATTCACTTATTGCAGATCAGTTTCTACGGTGAACAATTGCAGACCAACAACACATCACTAATTTAAGGAAGAATGAAGAAACTGTGGTCCTGTAATCGACGATTCGTTCCAACCGGAGTCTAAAATGCACTGTGCAACTGGGCAATGTTAGAAAGAAAAGGATGGCTTGATGCCATGAAATCGTGGGAGAAGATGGAGAGTTGAAGAAGATGGAGATCCCGAAATCCAAAAGACCGGCAGGTCTTAATCTCATATCAAGAATCTTAATCATTTTTTAATGACGCTCGGTGTCTGGAAGACCGGTATTCTTGTATACCAATCTTTGGAAGACCGGTGGCTCTCACCGATTTTCCGAAATAAGTTACTAGTTTGTGGCAAATACACAAATTTTCCGTAGTAGGGAGCACATCGGCTGGGGGGTTTGTGTGGCTATCACCGACGCTAGCAGCCGACGTAGCATTTTGATTTGGGCCAACTTGCCGTTGGGATCATGAAGATTTTGTGATCAGATGTGGGCAGAATTCTTTTGAATGACCATACCACCCACAATTGTAACAGATATTGTACACATCTTCATATTGCACTGCATAAGGGATGCCGTAAATAATCAAGTTTAGCAACAGCAGGTTGTTGAGATCAATTTTAACTGTGATCCTTGCGAATTGGCCCCTCTCTACTTGCATCGTATGCTCATCTGCTCGAAGAAACCTTCCAATTGGGTGGATAATCGCTCAGAGAAGAACCTCTTGGAAGAAATCTGATGGGAGCCCAGGGATTTGGAGCCATATGACCACAAATGACAGTTTCTTTTCTTTGGTATTGAAATTCCTCTTCCATGGGTGGATGCGTAAGTAGTGTCCAATGAGTTGGTATGGGCCTCTGTCAGGATTTTTGTGTAATCCTCCTCCCCATCAAATTTCAAGAGTGTGAAGTCATCAGCTAAGTCCATGAGATGAATATTGCCTCGCGATTTCCAGAGGTCCATGAGCTTTTGATATAGCATATGGTAGTTGAAGTTCCGACCAAGAGGCTTCAGTATAAGGCTATAGCCCGGATTCTCTATAATTTACTTGCGCACCTCATCGGAGAAGGAGATCGAGGGTACAACATCTAACAATTTTGTTTTCTTTCCACATTTTTTTTCTTCACCATTTTTCAACCCACCGAGTCCGTCAACGCAAGCACCTTCACACGCTGGCAAGCCAGATCCGTACATCACATCCACACTTGTGTTACCATAGGCGCTGCCTCCGACCTCTATTTTATCTCTGGAAACCACTGTCAATCTGACCCCTTTCCCAATATCGCATATAAATACGTCAAAAACATTCAGAATCTCATGGATAATCGTTGGATTATGATCCTCTAACAACTTGGCCAATTGCTGACCGAGAACTTTCGCTCCTTCGGTTATTGCCATTTGTTTGGCCATCACAACAGATGTTCGTCGAAAAAAATTCATTCGTAGATGACAATACAGGATTAACCTACTCGAATACCAACCCACAGGTCCCATAACCCAGTCAATTTGATGTAAATAATGCATTTGGAGCTCTTGAGGAGGAGGTCTACATGGAACCTCCACTTGGTTTGAAGCAATCTCCCAGAGTATGGTTTGGGTGCTTTACATTTATAATGAAGAGATATGATTATATATAGAAAAATTCAGACCATACTCTATTTCTGAAAAGGAAACCACAAGGTACTACTTGTCTGATTATCTATATTGATGATATAGTGATTACAAGAGATAATCATGAGGAGATTGATGAGATGTTTATTCAATGAGTTTGAGATGAAGGATCTTGAAAGCTGAAGTATTTCCTAGGGATTGACGTTATGAGATCTTAATATGACATTTACATTTTGCAAAAGAAATATATTCTGGACTTATTGACTGAAATTAGAATGTTGGAATACAGGCCCACGGATACTCTAACGGCGACGAACCATGGTCTCAAGATCATGGAAGGTGCCGAACTCTGTGATAGGGAGAGGTACCAGCATCTGGTAGGGAAGTTGATTTACTTGTCTCATACCAGACCGGACATATCATATGCAGTTGGGGGTTGTTATCCAGTTTATACACAGACCTCAGAAAGAACATATGGATGCCACTCAAAGGATTTTGCGTTATCTCAAGGGAGTTCTTTTTTGAAATTATGTAAATCTGATAATAGATGCTTATACAGATGTTGATTGGGTAGAGAATCACGTGAATAGAAAATCAATAGCTTGATATTTCACCTTTGTTAGAGGTAACTTGGTGACTTGGAGAGGTAAGAAGCAGAAAGTGGTGACCCTCTTAAGTGTTGAGCCAGAATTCAAGGGAATTGCAAGAGCGTTGACAAAGTTCTTGTGGTAGATAAAATTGATGACAGAGTTGGATTTTCCACAGGATCATCCTAGTCAAATCTGGCGTAACAACCGTGCAGATGTACACATATCTGAGAATCCATTGCAACATGACCGCCCTAAGCACATTGAGGTGGATAGACATTTCATTCAAGTAAAGTTGAAAACAAGATAATTACTCTTTCATTTGTTGCACAATTGGAACTAAAAAATGATAGTGGCCTAGTAATGGCATGAAAGGCAGTCGGTCTTATGAGAGGATTTTGATCACCTTAAATGGAGTGCACCATGATGAAAAGAGACGAGAGAGTTTCAGCCATTATGCCCAATTGATGTGCAGGAATGTGAAGTTTGTGGAAGGATGAATTACATTTCTGTTGAGCAGTATATATCATGGCTCAAGAATGAATAAACAGTCTCAAGATTCAAGAAGCATGGGCCAAATGCCAATGCCAGTAATGCACAGACTCGTGCATTTTACTTGGGAATGAAAAAAATCCACGACCTTTCAACTTTAGAAAAAAAAATTAATGTAGTTAAGAAGAATTAAGATGTCATGAATGTTGCAATACGCAGGTTACTGGACATTCTGGTAGTTTTTATGAACAAATTTTCAGAAGAAAAATGATAGGCGACCATATTCCGTTCAAGTATTATTTTTTCTTCGGCCACTTCTTATGATCGAAGGTCAGTTCTAGACTTCTAGTGATGACAACCTGAAAGTGAGTTTGGTTTAGGATTTACTTTGGCTCTAAACCTAATCTTTCATCCTAGGACCCAAATTCTAGCACCGGTTTTAAAGTTACTGCCGCCCCGGAGGAACACCACTGCAAAACGAGTAATTAGTAACTACTAACTAGGTGATGTAAAACATTTTTGAAGTTTAAAATAAAAGAACTAAGAGTGTCCGCATTAGAGAACCCATATATTGTATTCATAGATAAAAATGCTGATGGGCCCTGTAAACATGTACATACACATTTAACCAATAAAAATCTCCAGCCTCGTCGCTTCAAGTCTCTTTGCTGGTAATGCTGATTGGATTACCCTTCTTCTTGGCCCTCTGAAATCTTTTCTGACAGCCAAGAAAATCATGTCTTCAATTACAGCAATTGCAGCACCAGTTCTTCGTTGGTCACCCACCAAGATGAGAGCTTTGGGTATAAATGCCAGTAGAACTAGAATGTGTGGTTCTGACAGTCTTCCAACTGCGCCAATTTCTATTTCTTACTTATCCAAATTGACTCCTGGTGTCTCTCTAAGGCGGAACAGAAGAGTCTACATCCATCCCTCACGAAAGGCTGGCACATCTCTCATAGCACCAGGTGCATAGCACTCAATTCTTAAATCATAAACAGATTTGATGTTCTGGTTCGTCTAGATCAAAACTTCTTGATGTCACAGGAGAGTTCACGGAAGAACCTGAGACCAAGGTGGAATTCCAAGTGTCGCTAAGCATTCCGGGTTGCCCTTCTACATTATCATTGATCGGAACTGGTCAGTTGCTGTTAATTTAAAACAAGTTGTTGCTTTTTTCTTCAGACATAAATTGGGGACCTGTTTTGTTTAGGTTATAGAGAAAAAGTATTTGCCATCATTGGGGTGAAAGTTTATGCTGCTGGATTCTATGCTAACCCCTCCATCTTCAGCAAATTAGACGCCTGGAAAGCGCGGTCAGCTGCGGAATTGCAACAGGATTCATCACTCTTTGATGCAATCTTCCATGGTAATTCAATTTGAAGTTCACCATGGAAGCATTCAGTGTTGAAAACTCTATCCAATAGTTAGTTTATATTGATCGTAACTGGTTAGCAATATTCAGCTCCCGCAGAGAAATCCCTTCAGATTATTCTAGTAAGAGATGTGGATGGTAAAACATTCTGGGACGCCCTGGATCAGGCTGTCTCCCCGAGAATTGCTTCACCAAATGCAGTTGATGAATCTGCACTCTCAACATTCAGAAGCATTTTTCAAGGACGGCCACTCAAGAAAGGAACCTCCGTATTCTTGACATGGTTGGAGTCGACCAGAATGATTGTGAGTGTTCAAAAACACACAATTTTGACTCTGTTCCTCATTTCAACCAACGAGTTAAGATGAGTGTTTTCTTTCTCATCTCTCAGGTTTGTGTTTCATCCGACAAGCGGCCTTCATTTGTAGATGCAACAATTGAATCATCAAATGTTACGTCTGCCCTGTTTGATGTGTTTCTGGGAGACAATCCAGTTTCACCTTCACTCAAAGTTTCAGCTTCTAAGGGATTGGCATATGTACTGAACTGAAGTGATCAGGCCCATTCAGTTATTTATGAGAGGCCACTTGGTTACTGATGTATCAGATTCAAACCTGAAAGGGAGTAGAGGATTTTTCATGATACAAGTGTCTTGATCATGGGTAGGAGTTTTCATTCTTTTGCATTTTCACTTGATTACAGAAATGCACAAACCTGAACGCTGGGGAGAATCAGAGGAATGAGTTGTGTACTTCCACCGACAATTACTGTATCGCAAAAGAAACAACACCGAAACGCAAAAAAAGAGAGAGCAAGCTGAAGTTACTGCCCTGAAAATGGCATGGCCTCTTATGTAACTGTCTCCTCCGTTGGAGTCATGGGCAACTTAGTGAGTTTTTAGTATCCTACAATATATTGAAAAACACAGCATTATGCACACAATTTTTGCGAGGGAAAAAAAGGCACAAGAAAAGAAGATGAAAGCATGCAAGCCAGGCAATGCAAGACGAGGATGAGAATCGACACTGGTATCCTACCTTCCCAATCGTGACAGCTCAGGCTCTTCAAGCAGCAGCTCATGTAGAGGTTTTACAGACTCGCTTAAAGGGTGGAGTAAAATTTTATTGGAACATAATGGGAAACAAAGAGACAAAAACAGAAACCTAGAGAAATAAGCAAACCTGTAGATGGAATCAAAAGAAAGCAGCCTGTGGTGAATAGTGGAATCGCTGCCAATATATGTTACAACGAGATTGCCAGCATCCGGGTGAGGCCAGCTTCGTGATGTAGGAAATCTCACCACAAATGTACCAGGGTCTTCAAGACCTTCTGAGCGTTGAAGAATGGATTCGGCTTTTTCTTTAGTGATGAATCCTTCCATCCACACGGGTGACGACGAGTCCCACATTGGAGTAACTACACTTCTTGACAATGTAAATGCAACAGGGTATAACCAAGACCAAAGTCTCTCAAAATTTTCTTGGAACACGAGATCTTGGCAGCCGGATATTCTCCTCAAACACTCTAAATCCTAAAATTGTAACATTTTCGGACCAGTAATCTAATAGTCAGTCAATGTAAGAGAGAGAAGAAAGGAGGACAATGTAAAGTAATATGCCTGATTCGTTAAAGGCCGAGTACAGCATGCTATCTTCAGGAAGTACTCATTGATATTAATAATCAGATTCTCCCACAGAACATGGTTGTTGTTCGTTGATACAGAAGTCCATGCTTGTATCCCTTCCTCCACCAATCTCTTTGCAATCCTTATCTGATGTCTGGAATAATAATATTCCAAATAAAGCCATCTTAATAATAGAACCAAAATGATAATAGCAATCATGATACCAAGGAGAAAAAGTTACTAAGTTTGATTTTTACTACTTATTCCGTGACTGCGAGTCTGCCACAGTCATTGTATAATAAAAGAACAAAAATGCAGAATATAATAAGCAAACCAGATATGCATGGAAGCACTCGCAAAGATGTTAATGTTGATTGAATAGCAAATAAGATCCAAACTACGTATCTTTGTTCTCTTAAGTGTCCGTGCATGTTGAGAGAGAGCCTGGGGGATAGAGAGTTACCTGTGATGCAAGCATCCAGAGAAGAAAGAAACTTGCTCAGCAAAGTTCGTTATATCTTCTTCACTAGATGATAAAGCAATTTCTTTGAGTAACTGACATCTCTCATCTGTTCCTCCCAAGCAGTATTTGAAGACTACCAAATCTGAAATTGGACTTGAAACACTGGGCACCTTTTTCCGGACAGATTTGGTATCGGAACCGGATAAATTGCTCTCTGGTCCATTATGAGTTTCCGGTCTTCTATCACCCCTCATCCCATGCGCATTGTCCTAATTCCAACAAAGATAAATCGGGATAAATCAATCGAACAAATTTGAGTTAAGGATTGATTTATTTTCCATTTTTGTTCAAATTCTAGGATTAGTAATAAGACAAGACAACATCATTTAGTTCATTTTTCTTGCACCTGATTGATCATTAAAAACTACCCATAAAAAGAGAAGGTGCTCATAATAGGTTATCGCCAACCTGAATCCCAAAACTGTAAGGGCATAAAATCTACCTCGTTACCAGCCCAAGCACAAGAGTCATATCCTTTAACCATCTTTGAATTTTCTCTGAACACCGCAAATGGGTTATCATCATGTCCTAACTTGATCTGATTCGAGGATGGACTTGGCTTTGCTTCACGTATGATGGTAGGAATTAGTTCAGTTGATCTATAATCAACAACAGGAGATTGACATCCATTCATATTTCTACCAGAAGACTTCCGCAATGACAGAGTAGGTGTTCGTGGATTCTTGCTTCGTGAAACACAACGGATTGGGGGAGAGAGCATCTCAAGAAAAGGGTATCTTCCCAATTTGGGAATGGCAAACATAATCCTGAATAGTCTGTTTTCACACTTCGAAGATAGCTGAAATAGGAAAACAGGAGAAACTCAGACATCTGAATGAGCCCAAACCTTACATCCGAAAGAGATAAAAGGGCACTGAACTTAATGAAGACCTGAGATATCTTTAGCTTAAACGAAGCACGCCCATTGAATAGTTTAGCCGGTCTATCCCACGAAGCATATTCAATTCCATCATAACTCGAAAAAAGAGGAGGTTCTCCATCACTGTTATTCTCAACTAGTGTCGCATTGTCGGCATACAAGAGGGAAACAACAACCTTAGATAAAGAAATCCAAAAGAACCTAAGTACAAGTAAGTGCAGTTAAGAATATCAACAAATAAAGTTAAGACAAGATGAGGAAACCTCCGATCCTTTGTTCACTGGGCAACCAAATGCGTCCGCTAATGTGACATCCAAAGAGAAGATCCTGCGGCAAGATGCCTGTTTTTGAAGAAAGATTAGTCGTGCAAGAGTTGCCAGGTAATGCTGAAGACCAAAGTTCGAAAATTGCAACAAAAGTAAGCTTCATTCTACTACTAGTTGAACTGAAATATTTTTGCCCTTTGATTTTCGTTTAAGACCAGGAAATTAAAATGCATATATTTTTTGAGCCAGCCTTGCAAATGCATATTTGTTGATTGTATCTTAAAAGAATAATCAGTTATAATACTCATTTTGACCTTTCCCCCAACAATAAGCCATACACCACCAGAGTCTTCTTCAATTTCTGATGCACTTGAAGGGTCAATAGATAATTGCACCGGGGGGTCCTGTCATCAGAAAGTAAAAGTTCAAAAAGGCTGGCACTTAGACGGGTAGGAAAAGGAACTAGTAATAGAATAAACCTGGACATAATGGCTTTTGATACGTGAGGTTGGAAATATGAAATTAAGTCCATGAACATAGCCATGTAACAAACTTTCATTTTCTGTCGGGCAAGCCAAATATAATTTTTTGAAAGCATCTGCATTGAAGTCCTTGTTAAATAAACTAGGCAGATGCTTCTCTCCAACTATTTCCCCATCGATATGAAGCCTCATGAGATCCCTGAATACCTGCAATTTGAAACATGCTTTAGCTTATTATCTCATTATGAATAAACTCCTAATCATACTAAATGATAAAACCTATTGATAGCCAAATACCTCACATCCAACATGAACCCATTTCTTCAGCGGAAAAACCTTTGTGGAGGCGACATGATCCACCAACCCTGAATCTTTTTCATCATGATCGGGAGCCTCTTTATGTACGAATAGCAATGGAAAGAGCTTCAACTTCTTCTGGTCATCCAAACTAAGGAAAGGAACTGGAGAAGTGGAGTTTGGATGCTTCTGCATAATTTAGAATCAATAACACATCCGACAAATAGTGGTATGTATATAGTAAATGGACGGTAACGACAACTTAGCACGTACAAACACAATTACCGATTTCACTAGATAAAGCAGATAGCATGGTCACTACTCACGAGTATAGATCAATGCACCAGATAAGAATTAGCTTCTCCCGTGCACTGTGATACCTACTTATCAGTGTGAACCACAATTTACCCAAACTTTTCATTCACCATGCCTGGGTGGATATGATCCCA
Source organism: Pinguicula primuliflora (assembly GCA_025802335.1). NCBI lineage: Eukaryota > Viridiplantae > Streptophyta > Magnoliopsida > Lamiales > Lentibulariaceae > Pinguicula > Pinguicula primuliflora. The sequence goes on along the minus strand of JAOYMZ010051978.1, from coordinate 1,785 downwards.
AAAGATGGAAGTTGATATAACCCGCACACAACCAGCACGAAAATAAGCAGTTTGGATACCATCCAAGCATGGAAGCAAATCCAAATTGCACAGGGAACACATACAAAAAGCACAACCCTACACTAAAAAGCTTTAAAGATTCAATCTTTCTCGACGGAACTCAGAAACCCACTGCATCAGCATTTCCATAAAGAGAAAAAAATGGAAGTCACATAAAAGACCAAGAAAAATCAGATAATAAAATACAGAGAATGAAGATAGTAGTCGTTGCAAAACCTGAACAAGAATGGCAGATGGGAAAGAACTACAACGGTCAATGTAAAGCCAAAAACAGATGGAGAAAAACCCACTCCCTTCTTCGGCACCATCATTAACCTTTCCAAATTCTACTTTAAGATCTTTCAACGAAACATAATCTTTCTCTTCAATCTCACCAAAACCGCCCATTTTACAGAACTTGATCACCTCGATTGGAAAAAAAAAAAATTAACAAATTTCTTTTATTTGGGAACTATCTTTTCCTTTCAGATTTCCACCGGTCCAAATCTTGTAGTGCGTCACAGAGAAGATGAGTCCATATTCAGCTTATGAAAGAATTCCAATAGTTCTTCCGTATCCCTCTCTTGTTTTCAGTTTTGATTTTTCAGTGGGGGCAGTTGCGACGGCTGTTCACTTGACGGTTGGCGGAGTCTTCAGCAGTTCGGGTCCGGGTCTTTCCCACGCTTTAATTTTTGGGGTGTGTTGGGATGTTTTGCGGGCACAAACGAGTTCTTAAATGAATATAAAGGGAGCGAAACTCTAATCTATCGGATATTAAATTAGAAAATAAATTTTTGTTTATTATGGTGGTTTCATAATCAATTTTATTATAATTGATTCATACTTACATATTGTTTACTTCAAGCTCAATTAATATAATTTATCAAAATATTCTCATCTTCAACCTCTACCCAAATCCGGAGAAGAAATCCTCTGACAAGACCACCAAAGAAGACATTGAAAATCCCCAATATCAGATGTTTTGTCCATCTGGAAGATCAATGAAATGTTAAAAACATACGAACATAATAAACTCAATCCCCAACATTGATCAAGCAACTAAATTGAATCAAAGAAATGATGTTTTTTTCGCCCCGGAACAATAAGATTGCGACGGTGGCCTGATGCGTCCGCCGGTCTTCTTCCCCATTTGTACCTTTTTCGGTTGTTCCTCTGCCAGGAGAGGATAACAAGTCGATATCAGCAGGATCCTAGAGAGGATCATTGGACAGCGGTTAAAAATATCCTTAAGGCTCTGTTTACTGTCCCAAAAAAAATTTCAGATGAATTTTGATTAGGTAGTTAGTCAAATCAATGTCAAATGCAGGAAACAGTTTTCAAATTTTGATTTTGATTGTGGTAGTTATGTTTGTGTGTGTTTACTTTTAGATTGATTAGGGTTGATGTAACAGTTAAATGAACGTTTAAAGACAAAATACCCCTTTTTTAATTTACAATCTCAGTCCACATTAATCAATCTCACACGCTGTAAACATGATTTGAAGAAGTATAATCTGAATGTACAAAACTGATTCAATGAACAGAGAACAGAATCTAACCAGCCCAGATTTTCAGAACATAATCTAACCAATCAAAACATATGCTGCACAGAATCAATGAACAGAAGCAAACCAACGCGACATTTCCCGTTATAAAACCTCAGTGTTTTCACTAGAAAAATGCAAATCAACCAACACACAAGTTTACACTCGAAAAACATGGCAACTAAACTAATCCAATCAACAT
>JAOYMZ010051967.1:0-13901 GCA_025802335.1 Pinguicula primuliflora | reverse complement strand
CTTAACCACTCAATTGCTGTCTTAACTTTCTCATCGATTTTTGGGTCATACTCTTCGATCTTCTTCATATAGTTTTCGAACTCTATCTTATTTGCTGTGGAAGCAGCTTGCCAGAAGAGAATTTTCAATTCTGATGCTTTGTACTTTTTCTTAAAATTATCGTACAAGTGCCTCAAACAGTACCTGTGTTTGGAATCTGGTGCTATCTCCTTCAAAGCCTCTACTAACCCTTTTTGTCTGTCCAAAATAAAGGTTAAATTACCAGTCCGGATTCCTCATATATCCTCCAACAATGTCTTAATAAACCACTTCCAGTTAACAATGTTTTCTACTGGGACAATTGCTAAGGCAAGAGGCCACATATTGTCATTGCCATCTCTGCTGACAGCAAAAAGTAACTGACCACCATATGATGTTTTCAAAAAACATCCATCAAGGCCAATAAAGGGCTTGTACCCTGTAAATGCACAAATCAGTAACATATATAATAAATACAAATAAAATTCAAACACACTAACCTGTAAAAAAATCATTTTTCATAGCAGCAAGGCAAATATACATTCTTTCAAACGTAGGAGGATTAGAGTGATCCACTTTATTCAAGAATAATGAGCTGCCAGGGTTAGATGCCTTCACTGTAGCACAATAATCCCATAATCTAGCATATTGCTTACTCGTCGCACCAAGTAGAAGTGTCTTTGCATGTTTCTTCACTTTTATGGCTTTACATACTCCGATTTTCAAGCTGCATTTGATCTTTATTATCTCTTGAAGACTTGATGTATGATGAGCCAAAATCACATCGTAATTTAAGCTAATTAAGCTAGAGATTCATTATAATTATTTCTCATAATCTTCATTATATACTTGATTTCTCCCCATTTTTATGTTATACAGGTACAATTCAATATTTGGGGATGTGTTGCATGAATTTCGAATCTATATACATCCAAAACAAGGCCACATGGGTGAAAGGGACAAGTATACACAATTTGAGAAAAGGCCAACAACAACCAAGAAAGTTGTCTCTCTATTTCGAGAAAGAATTTGCAAATGACTTGCTTGCCCTTGCAACGGTCATATCTTGCCAAGGAGAGCTCGGATTAAGCTGTAATTTGTATAGGAAAGAGGTCAAAGGGTCTGCTACAAGTTGTCTTTTTTTTCTTGACAATTAAATTTTTTTATTTTATTAAAAAGCAAAATTATTTTGCATATTTACATATTTACAAAACGGGCCTTGGACTTTTTCTAATTTCATCTTTGGCTTTTCCTTCTTGCGCCTGAAAATTAGGCGTCACTCCTTGAGGTTTTCCAGACTCCGACATTGATGCAGCCACTCCGTTACAAGGTTTGTAGTATGATTTGCGGATTGCTCATCCAGACTTCAACCAAGGTGAATATCGTGTTTCTTTTCTTCTCTTTCAATTTGTACCAAAACCATAACTGAAACTGAATTGTGCGAAGGGTTTCTTCACTTGTTTTCAATTCCCCCTCAAAATGTTGGCGATTCCTTCTTTTCCAGATTTGCCATATTGTAACTACCCAAATTGGTGTCCATACCTTCTGACAAATTCCGTTAGGTTTGATTGCTATGAAAGGTAGCTCGGTTGGGCCAGATTGTACTGAGGTTGAAGAGACCCCTAACCATTCCAGCAGGTTGTTCCAGATTTCGACAACCTTTGTGCATCCAAAAAAGGTGTGTTCATTTGTTTTATCTTCTTCCTTGCACATGTTGCATTATATAGACAGCTGCTCATGTATGACTTTTCTGAGTTGCAGAATTCTTTTCGTTGGCAGCTTGTCTTTCTTCGTTCTCCAAGCATGAATGGCTATTTTTGTTGGTACACATTCGTTCCATACCTCTTTTAGCTCATTTATCATATCTTGATGGTAGCTTGATGTTTGATTGTTGATTATCGTGGAGTACCCATGTCGAACAGTGTAGTTTCCTTGATTCCCTGCCTTGCAATTACATCTGTCATTGGTGTTTGCCTGCAATACACTGTTAGATAGTATAGTTTGTAAGTCTTGCAGTTCAGTGCACTCCAGATAGTCTATCTCTCTTCTCCATTCCCATTTAAAAGTCCATCTATTGTTGATCCATTCTCCATGCTCCGCAATTCTGAATTCTTTAGCACTGCTTGTAAGTCTTGCCACCAAAAAGAGTGAGATCTTGGTCCTCTTCTTCGTCCTCTAGTTGTTGGTTGTTGCTCAATGCTGTTGTGTAGAGTTTTCAAGCTTCCCACTTTCAATCTGCCATCATCAACGTATTTTGATCTGAGTATTTGACACCATAAGCTATTTTCCTGCAAAAGAATTCTGCTTCCCCATTTGCCAAGTAGAGATTTGTTAAAAGAGTTTAAGTTCTTGATTCTCAAACCTCCTTTGTGTTTTGGGAGACAGATTTTGTCCCATGCCATCCAGTGAATCTTTTTCTTGTCAGATTTTTCACCCCAAAAGAAATTCCTACTGTTTTTTTCTAATTGGCTTAGGACAGACCTAGGAGTCCTGAGATATGATAAATAGTAGCACGGTAAAGCAGATAAAACCGAGTTAATGAGCACAACCTTCCCACCTATAGACAGTGATTTATTCTCCCATCTTTTTAACCTTTTTTTCCATCTTCTCAATCATAGGAATTCATGTGTTTGTTCTTCTGGGATTAGCCCCAATTGGCAGACCTAGATATAAGAATGGTAGCTTACCAACACCACAGTTTAGGAAATTTGCCATTTCAGCCGTTATGTCGTGTTCATCCCTATTAAGTTGCTTTTGTCAAAGTTGATTTTCAGCCCAGATAAGAGTTCAAAGCTTAGTAAAATCACCTTGAAACCCCTGATATTCATCCAAGAAGCCACTCCAGCCTGGATAGGAGTTCAATGCTTCCAAGAAGTTATCTTTTTACATGGAAGTCGGCAAATGGGTCGAAGATGGTGATATCACCTCATTTATCCGAAAGGGTAAATTCTACGCGAAATGACTGATCAGTCCCTTGCACGAGTTGTATCTCTCAACCGGCTCAAAGGATGACCATGTAATTTCACCACAACCTAGACCTAGAAGTCCTCTACAACTTTGCTTTACACATTGGATGCATTCGGTGCCGCCAAGGGGGTCATCAACCCTAATCTTTACAAGGTATCCAAAATGGAGCAAAGACGCATATATCCTTATTAAATGAGGAAGGTGCGCCAAAATGTGAAAGGGCCTGATTATAAATGACCAAGAACACTTTCCCTAGATATAGACGAGCTCCTCATTCAGTCACACAACTTTGGAAGGCCACAAACTTGGTTTTTTTCCATGGAGAGGAGAAGACATCCGAGAGGAAGCGCAACCTTCGAGCTGTTGGATTTTTCGGCTTCTATAACTTTATTTCTTCTTCCCTTTGTAGTATTTGAAGCTCATGCCTTAAGCATGAGCTAATTTGTGAACTCTAGGCTCGGTTTGGGCGGATTTGCAATGTTCTAATGTAGTTTTCTATCGATGAATGTCATTTCTCATATCTTGATGCATCTTGTAAATCAAGAATACCTTAAACCCTTATGAAATTTAAAATTCTTCATGTTCACTTCGTCATTATAGTCTGTGTTCGAAAAGGCGGCCATCCCAATGCCACGACGGCCGCCTTGATGGTCAGAATAGCTATTCCGCCGCGAATCAGGCCTGATCGGCACGGTGGGGCGGTCTGGGCACCAGGGCAGCCGCCACAGACGACTTGGCGGCCACATCGCCATTGGGGCGCCTGCCTCAGCATTGGGTCGGCCGAACCACTGGGTCGGGCGCGGTCCAAAAATAATATTTTAACTTGTCTGATAAAGAAGAAAAAGAAGAAACAAACTAATTGTTTTAGTTTTATTTAATTTTTCCGTCCCACACCGGAAAACGAGTTGAAATATATCTTCTTTAAATACCTAATTGTTGTAAAATCGGATAACTGAAGACACTGATGGGCTGGGCCAAGATGCACAACAGTCATCATTGTCAATTTTTAAGCACTACAAGGGCAGGCCAAAAAAATGATATAGTATATTCTTTATTAACCAGCTTCTAAAGCAATTGCTTACGAGTTGGATCCTTATCCATGAATATATCCTCGAGTCTTCAATATCCCGCACTTTGACGCTTGCTGCATCAGATTCTTCCTCAATATGTCCAACTTGTTCAACCTCCACATCTTCATCCAAATACTGAGAATCTATATATTCATCTCTCACGACCTCCATATTGTACTCCACCTCTACCAATCGAAGGGCAGAAAATAAATAAGGATGAATTTCGTACAAAAATCAAGAACCATGCTAAATTCAAATAAGCTATTAATAGTTATTCTAATATTAATGTTTCTCCTATTTATACTACTAACGATTTTCCAAATGTATCTTCTGATAAGCTATTAATGGAGCATGTGAAGCAAACACATAAAAAAGATTCAAAACCAAGCATACAAAACACCAACATACAAGAAGGAACAAAAAAGTATTAATTTAACAAGTGTTAATATATTTGTCAAGGAAGGAAAAAAAAAGAGAGAATTCTTACATCCAATGGTGGACTGAACAAGCGGAACTAGATAAAAGGAAAATAAATAAGGAAGAAAATTTTCACCCACAAGCAGAACATCATGAATCACATCAGATTTTTTACAACCTCCACAAATTAACCGAATATCATGAACAATTCAGTTTACTGGTCATAAAAAATCTTGCAATCTCCAAAAATTTCTACAAATATGCTTACCCGAACAAGAAGAGGACCGAAAATTGGTGAATGAGATGATGATTTTCTCTCAAAATTCTTGTACTACACTTCGGTAAGGTGAATAAGAGGGAAATTATTCTCCAAATTTGCGGCTCCGGATAGAGTGAAATGAAATTCTGTATTACGTATAACGGGGTTAGGGTTTAAAATCCATAAAGGTCAATTTTGTCATTACGAAAAAATTATTGAATGAAAGTTACTTAGGGGGCAGTAAGGATCTTTATTAAAGTACGGTGGGTAAATTGGTTATTTCGAAAGAACAGAGAGGTAAATTGTTCAATAACTATAGTACAGGGGTGTAAATGGTCTTTAACTTCATAATGTCGGTATTGAAATTGTTTGAAAGTCACTAGTTGACTTTTTTTCATTAGTTGAATTAATTGGCAAATAATAAAAAAGAGCACAAAGATATATTCTTTTAAAGTTTTTCAAGAAATCAAGACGATGAATGAAATATAAATATACCCCATTGAGAGCGAATAATTCATTTGGGCCACCACCGCAGGTTTCGGCCAGAATTTTGCCTAGTTCATTGGTGGGGCTCGCTACGTATGAACCCCCTATTGGGACTAGTCAGACCTGAAGGACTTGGATACTTATTAAAACATGATGAATGAGATATAAATGTGCTGATTTGTAAATAGACTTGGATAAAAGAACATAACAGGTTGGTAACCGCGGTTGTCTAATTTTTTAAAATAAAATAAGACAATTACCCAAAAAAAAACCGCGGTTACCGACAACCGTCGGTATCGGTTCCGGTAACTGTTTATAAATTTACCGATCGGCCGACACCCCTAATTGGCATTGTCTTATTTTATTTTATCACTTAGATGTTCTGTTTTCAAAGCAACAGAAGAAAATTTTATCCTACAAATATCCAAGAGTTTGAGATGGTGCATCCAAACACGTTTTTTATAATCATAATTCTTTTTTTGGTTGGACTAATTCATTAAATCTATGGAAAAGAATCTCTCCACGTAAATGGAGTAAAGCACAGAATTAAACAGGATCATGATTATAAAAAAAAAATTGAAGGTGAACCACAATTTGGTTGTATTCAATCAAGGTTAATCACTACTTGCTTCCCAACACCACCACAATTTCTCACCCTCACACTACACATCATCTCTCTTTAAGTTATGTAACCATCAACCTCCTCCAGTCAGTCATCCCTGTTGTGTGCTGCTTTTGAGAAGCCTGGAAAAGATAATGAATGCCCCTAAACTCCCTGCACTCGCCCCTGCCAACACCCAATAATACTTATCCAGTCTTGCTTCGCTCATGTCATCGGCAAACCAATTCCCTTGTTTTCCCACCGAACTCGTCGTCGACCACTCAATCACCATAATAAGAATCGTGCCCAAGAAACTACCAACGCCAAAAACGCTCGTATAAAGCGCAATACCCATTGTCCTCATCCTCACAGGCACCTCGCTGTAGAAAAACTCCTGCATCCCAACAACAGTGAAGATGTCAGAGATACCAAGGAGGATGTATTGGGGAAGCAGCCAGAAGATGCTCAAGGCAACTTGTGATCCCTCTGTTGCTCTAGCGATATGGAGGCGCCGCCTCTCGACGACAGCGGCCACGACCATGGCAGCGACGGAGATAACCATACCGACGGCGATCCTCTGTTTCACGGTGATGCCCTTCTCGTTGCGTGTCAAGATGCGGACGAGGGGAACGAACAGGGTATCGTATAGAGGCATTAGGACGATGATGGAGATGGTGATGGCGCTCTGTAAGGCGGCCGGAGGGATTTGGAACCGGCTGCCGATGTCTCTTCTCATCGTCATGCCCTGTTTCGTGAAGAAAGTCACGGGCTGCTGGAAGATGACGGCGAACATTAGAAGCGTCGTCCAAATCGGAAGGAGGCGCAAGATAGTTTTGGCAACTTGCAATGGATGAAGACGATCGTCTTCGTCTTGGTGAACCACAAAGTTGGAAGTTTCAAGCTCGAGATCTGCAGAAGATGGTGATTTCTCCGGTAGCCTGCGACAAAGAAGGATTTTGAGAACAAAACATCAGAAATTATGGTAGTAATAATAGATATACATAATTCTACTCTATATAAAATATATGTGGTTCCAATTAGAATGATATATAATGATATATATGTACATATTCTATTGATTATATGTATAATAAAATTATGTATGGCTATCATTATTACAAAAATTTAGGTTGTATGTGCATTCAAATCTTAATATTGAAACCCCACTATTAAGTGGGTTTGGGGTTTCTATAGCCTATTAGGATTGTAGGATAGGCCGGTATGTGAATTTGCGTGAATAATACTGTGCAGCACACACCCAAACGCTAAGTGTCAATATGTCCAAATCAATGAATAAACTCATGTGAACCCGCATGAACTTTTTTGGAATTGACTTACTCTAAGTCCACCTTTGTATATCCACTTTTGGCCAAGCCACTCCCACCATTGATAATCTTAGCCCAACTCTCCTTTACCGCATGCACAATATCTTCAAACGATTTTCCATCAGCCACTCCACAACTCTCCTTCTTCTGCACATACCATCTATTTCCAGCCAAGAACATCAATATGGAGACAATCATGGACAGAGTAGGAATGGCAAATCCAAGCCCCCATCCAACGGTGTCTTGAATATAAGACATGAAGGAGACTCCCAGCAGGCTCCCACAACAAATTCCAAAGTACCAATATTGGAAAAACAGGCGCTTCTTATCTGAATTAGGCTGGGGATCGTCTTTGTCAGTGACAGGCAATTGATTTTCATCGCCTAACTGGTCCGCCCCGAAGGCTTGTAAGGAAGAGTTGTAGCCGCCTTGGCCCAGAGATATCAAGTAGAGAGACCAGCACAAGGAGGAAATGGATGGCGGATTGTTAGGTAGGACTGCCCTTGAGGTTAGGGCCACAAGACCCTGATACAACATACATAGAAAAGAAGGTTAAGTAAAAGGCACATTGAATTGAACATTTGTATGTTGATGCATATGCTATCCTATACCGGCCAAAAAGACGGGATAGGTTGAGAAAGTGTATCCCGTAGACCCGGAAAATAGCGGGATGGATAACCCAGAATCCTGCTTGTCAAAATTTCAAAGATTTATTCAATTATTTTTTTGTGGTTAAAAAATCACGAAAATACACCGAAAAGAAATCTTTATCCCGTGTGACAACTAGGATTCCGATGTAGGAAGGAAGTAGGACAAATCTGTCCATTTTGTCGCAGGAATCATGTGTACCTAAATAATCTCACTACGAATTGGACACTTTCGATCTTTTCCATTTTAGTTCGAGAAATATTACCTACACATCTGTTGGAGAAGACACTTGCCTAACCTGTTTAGGTGCTGTCTGGACGTATGGCGGTTGTCCTCTGCCCTGTCCGAATGCTGCATAAGCACCAGTTTAGGAGTGCTTAAACGGGCCCCTAGGCCGACTAGGCACTAGGCGGGCCTTGACAGCTCACAGACCGTCCAATGTTTTCTTTAACACTGCTTATGCATATACAGGATAAACGGTATGGCAAAATCTAATGTGAGATTGATTTTGAATTTATTTTGGCACGAAATATTTTATTCCAACGACCAAAAATCTTTGAAAAAATGTACAAATAATTTTGTGCACAAAAAATGTGTACAAAACCTAGCATTTTGGTTTTATTTCAGCCACAATCCAAAACCGGATGATTTTCTTTCGAAATGAAATGAACAAAATAAAATAAAACATAACTAACAAACTAAATAAATAGATACTGGAGGATTCTCTTTCGAAATGTAAATTTGATATGAAATAATAAAATAAAATTCCGATAAAACCGAATCCTTCTCACCGCAGCGTAGAGCACCGCCGATGCGAGAATGGTTGAGTATCTGTCCCAATAGGAATCCGCCAGCGTGGCGACGATCAACGGCAGCATGGACGTGAATCCGATCCAACTCGTCACAAATTTCGCTGCCGATGAATTCCTCATCTTCATCACATCCGTCAGATAAGTCACCAAATTCGAAGCAATCCCTTTGAAGGCAAATCTCTCCATCCCCGATATAGCTATACATTTCATTCACATCTCGTATCAGAGAAATAGAAAATATACATGTAATTGTATTTGTACGTATAACAAGGCATGGTCTGTGTGTTACCTATGAGCAGAAGGCATGGTTTGTTGAGTCCCATCGATATCTTCTTATTCTTGTCTCCAGCCATGAAAGAAGGAAACTTATAATCAGAAGAATTATGTTGAGTGAGACAAGTGCCAACAAGTCGTGTTTCATTATATATAATAAACGCTGGCTGGGATGCGGAGAACAAAGGCGACTTTTGTTTTGTGTGTTCCTTGTGCAGTACAGAAACAGTACTAGAGAATCCATTAATTGGGAACTAAAAATGGATTTCGATTTTTGAATCTTTCAGGTGGTCACCTTGGTCTATATATCTATAGTCTATACTATACTTAAATGAGTTGACAGTCCATTATTTGATTTCATACCTTAAAAACGGTCGTTACGTCTTTCCCTTGGGAATATATAAAGTTGGAATGTTTTATCTGGAGACCCCTCGAATGCTGTCTCTATTCAATGACATTTTCCTTTTTTCTTTTTTTGCGGGGTAGGGGATGGATATATTCAATGAGTTGATGTTCGGGCATGATGTCGACATAGGAACGGAAATGAGGACATAGGAACGGAAATGAGGACATAGGACTGTGCCACGTGTATACTCTATGTATAGGACACAACAGAAACCAAGAAAAGTACCCCAAGAGACGCACGTTACGTAAGAACGGATGAATTCAAGTTAGACAACAATTCCAAATCCCCTCCCAGCTAAGCACTTTGCAAGGTTTTTGGAGACTCAGCACACAATTCATCATCCTCATTATCAGAGTCATAAGATCATCACTCAGATATGCTAGACTTTAAGTTAGACAACAATATGTACGAACGATGGCGTTTGAATGGCGTGAATGGACCCCCAAAACGAAGAAGGCGACAACTCAGGCGACCACCATCCTACCGGCAACTGAACAGGGAGAGTCGAGCAAGGCGGCTGAAGCCAGAGGAAAGGCACCAGAACATCTTTCTGAAGCAGCAACTAATGTGGAGGGAGGCCAGTCAGTTGAGGTCATGGATCGAACTGGACAGGGAGAATGGACTACGGTAACCAAACGTAGATCTGTCCACCACCGTCTAGGTCTCCGTGAACGCAATACTCAGCTGTTGGCGAAGCAACAGGGATCCCAGCATTTCTTCAGAATCCGGGAAATGCGATCTCGACTGTCATCCCTGTACTTCACAAACTTCCCTCCACACTGGGACGGTGCGAAAATGAGAACCATCTTTCGAGCCTACGGAGCTCTTCGACGTCTTTATCTCCCCCCGCCTCGGCCTGAATGGCAAGAGGTTTGGATTCGCCCGTTTCGACACCAAACTGGATCCTTCAGCATTAGCGGCAAAATTCGATGGCAGGATTCTTGCTGGCTACAAACTGCAAGTTAACGTCTCGCGTTACCAGGATAGAAAACCGGTCCCTGCAGCAGCCGAAACGGCTCCTCCAAACCTTGCTGCTCCTCGAGACGCAGCAACACTTGAAGCAAATACGATAGTTCCTGCAATCACAGCAAGTACACATGGTCAGGAAAATGATATTGCAATCCACCCAGGAAAGTCTTATGCAGATATTATTAACCAAAAAGGTGAGGCCATCATAAAAGCTCCATCTACTGACGGTGCTCGAAACAGCCACCATCCTAATCCTGACGACAGTAATTGGTTACACGATGCTATACTAGCTGACCCTAGCGATGGAGATATCTTGGAAATCAAGCATAAATTAGCCTTATCAGGCTTCATAGGGGTAACAATGGACTTGATCCCTGGGGAGAAAGTTCTATTTAGGGGACTGAACACGGAGCAATCCACTCGTCTACTTGAGTTGGGGAACCAGCCGAACAACACCCTGTTCAAATCAGTTCGAAAGTGGGAGACGGATTCTGAAATTTGCAAACGGAAAACTTGGCTCAGGATCTCGGGAGTTCCATTCTCTTGCTGGAACAAAAATAGCCTTACTTGGATCGGTTCGCAGTATGGAGCCGTTGTAAGAATTGATGAAAACACCCTTGAACACAGAAATCTGTTTTATTGCAGAATGCTTATCGAAACAGCATCCAGAAGGAAGCTCAACGGAATCAAATCTATCGTTATCAATGCTCGAATCTATGAGATTGAAGCTAATGAGGAGGAAGACGAAGCTGACCTGGGTTCAACACCGGCGAATTTATCAGTCGACGGAGTTCCAATATTGCGAAACTCTCCGGCGACGTCTTACCGGAGTAGTGATGAATCTTTTGCAATAAATGAACTGTTTCGATCGCCGTGCAATGTATGCAGTCCCGAGAATGGAATTAACTCTACGACCATTATCCAACGCATGACTATGCCCAGCCCGAGAATTGATATAAATGCGCCGCCCACGGATGAAATCTACCCAGGTGAAAACTTGGACATCCCCCTTTCAGCTCCAACTGTCCCAGCCGTCTCAATTCAATGCCAAGGCTGTATTAAAAGGAAAACTGCTCTGAGACGAAATAAAAAGGCTAAACACATGGCCCATCAATACTGGGGCTTCAAAAGTGGGCCTTTCTCCCGAAATCTGACGTTATTTCGAGCAAGGGAAGGTAGACAAAAACGCATCCTGGAAAGAATGACAGATAGAGAAATAAGTGAAGCTCCTATCATCAGTTCTGAAAATGTGCTGCACCCCGATGTAATACCTGAAACCCAGGAAGATATCCGACAAGAAGCAGCGGAAACTCTCAACTTAGCAAAAGAGTTGGGAGTGCAAGTAGTAGAGAATGACATTAACCCTTTGATGGAGATGGAGGCTCGGGATATCCAAGCCAATAGGGATTAAAACCTGCCATTAATCCGTTGTGGTGCTTACAAGCTGTTTTAATGAAGATACTGAATCAGAATATTAGGGGATTTGGAAGTGGGAGCCGAAAGCGTGAGCTTAGAAATGCTATAAATACTTACCAGATTGAGTTTGTTTCCCTGCAGGAAACAAAGCAAAGCGTGATTCATTTGAGATCTGTTGAACGTTTATGGGGAGGCCAAGAATTTGATTTCGTGTTTCAACCTTCAACTGGCCTCTCAGGAGGACTGATGTGTACCTGGAAAACTGAGAAATTCAGTATGACATCAAGTTGGAAAACCAGGAACCTCATTGAAATCTCGGGGACATGGAAGGGCACTCCTGATCCAGTGAACTTAAAGATCCTAAATATATACTCACCCTGCACTATTGATGGAAAGAGAGCACTCTGGAGGAAAATTTTGCAGAGATTGAGTTTAGAACCGGATGCTAATTGGTGTCTAAGCGGGGACTTCAACTCGATAAGGATCCCTAGTGAAAGAGTGGGATCTTCTCAAACATCCAGCAGTGAAATGGCTGAATTTAATTCTTTCTTGGCAGCTACAAATCTGATAGATCTCCCCCTACATGCTAAGAGTTTCACTTACTTCCACCCGAGTGGTTTGTGTGCGAGTAGGATTGACAGAATCCTAATTTCGGATAGTTGGTTAACACTTTGGCCAGGTATTAATCAGCAAGCCCTGGACAGAAAATCATCTGACCATTGCCCACTGATCTTGGCTGGGGAAGTCCAAAATTGGGGCCCTATTCCATTCAAGGTCCTTGACGCATGGTTTCAACATGAGAACTATGAAAAGATTGTGACTGATACTTGGACTCAAACTCAAGTATCCGGTACCAGAGCCTATATCTTACTGCAAAAACTCAAAAAGCTGAAAGAGGTACTACGCTCCTGGAATAAAACCGAATTTGGGGATCTAAACAAGCAGATTCTGGATTCTGAGAACAAACTGAAGCTGTTAGATGCAAAAATGGAGTCTGGCCAATTGAATAGTGAGGAAATACAATTGAGAAAAGCTACTGAGGTCTCTCTACGTGAACTGAACGCAAAGCTGGACAGTGTCTTATTCCAAAAGTCTCGCAACAAATGGCTGCTAGAAGGAGATGGAAATACTAAGTACTTTCATGCGTGCCTAAAAAAGAATAGATCCAGAAATAGCATTAAAGGAGTACTTATCAATGGAGAGTGGATTACGGAAGTAGCAGCAGTTAAAAAGCATATACATGAGAGCTTTGAGGCCCATTTCAAAGCTCCCATTAATCCCTGCCCGAATTTGGATTGGAATCTTCCTAGCAGAGTTACTGATGCTGAAAACGGACAGCTAATTGCCCCTTTCTCGGAGGAAGAAATATTAGCAGCAATGAACCAATGTGGAAGCTCTAAAAGCCCAGGACCGGACGGGTTTAATTTCAAGTTTCTAAAACATTTTTGGCCCCTGATGAAGGAGGACATTCTGGCCTTTTTTCAAGAATTTTGGTTCACTGGCAGAATGGTAAGAGGCATGAACACTACACTGGTGGCACTGGCTCCGAAGAAAGACACTCCAGGTTCTATCCTTGACTTCCGTCCCATATCAATGGTTAATTCTATGTATAAACTCCTGTCAAAAGTCTTAGCAACTAGACTTAGCAGGATACTGCCTAGAATTATCTCTCCTCACCAAACTGGTTTTATCCACAACCGATATATCCTGGATAGTGTGGTTCTTGCTAATGAGGTTGTGAATGAAGCTAACAGGAAAAAGAAGCCGTGCTCTATACTTAAGATTGATTTCCAGCGTGCATTTGACAGTGTTCGTTGGGACTATCTATGGAAAATACTTGCTGCTAAAGGGTTCAGTCATAGATGGATACACTGGATGGTGGGGTGTGTTGAAACTGCAACAATGTCAGTAACAGTTAACGGAAGTCCTTGTGGACAGTTCAATATGGAAAGAGGTCTGCGACAAGGCGACTCACTATCCCCCCTCTTATACGCCCTAGCTGCAGAAGGATTGAATGAACTCTTAACTAGAGCAACGAGCTTGAATAGGATGAAGGGATACAGACTGGGTGCTTCTGGCCCTATCATTTCTCATCAACAGTTCGCTGACGACACAGTGATGTTCGGTGATGGATCTAATGAGGATATTCTTACTATGAAACGGGTCCTAAGGATATTTGAGCTCATCTCGGGCCTTAAGGTCAACTTCCAGAAGAGTAAGCTCTACTCAATCAA
>JAOYMZ010051956.1:0-13904 GCA_025802335.1 Pinguicula primuliflora | reverse complement strand
ATTCCGCGGGCGCAAAATCAAAAGGCAGACAAGCTTGCCAAGTCAGCTCTCTCTAGCAAGACTAATTTACTACAGTTTTTCTGTTCTGATTATTCTATCAGCGGTACAGCTTCCTTATTCCCTGATTTTAGCATCTGCCCGTATAGTTGTGGCTTTTGGTAGTATGGAACGCATGGCAATACAGGTGGTACCAAGTTTTCACAGATAGTGCAACAACATGTGGATGCAGTGCGTAGATCGGCTCCCCGTATGCCCTATTTCCGGTCTGAGGTCCTTGATATGGTGCAACCAGGGGGGGACCCTTCTGTCATTTTTGGATGCTCGACACCACAAGTCACCCTTCCATCATCCTTGGATGCTCGAGTGAATAGAAGTACATTGTTTTCTGTTTTTGAGCCGCCATGAATAAGGGCGGGCTTGTTTTCATCTGTACGGCTTTTGCTTCCAATGTAAATAAAAAGAATCTTTATACATTATAAAAAATTACAAAATGGGGTAGGTTTCATACACATATAAATGAACACATATTTTCAATTTCGATCTCTAGGATCGTCCGTTGACGAAATTGTTCACACCATTAGAAAGCATATATATAGGAGATCAAAAGCCTCATGTTTAGGTGTAGTTCCGGAGGCTTCATCACCGTAATTTTCTAAACCCTATAATTGACTACATATTCAAGGGGAAAATGTAAAAGAAATTATCGGCGATGAAATCGTCGGAACATCACCCAAACATGATATTTTGATCTTCTATGTATAAATTTTTCAATATTGTGACTAATTTCGTCAATGAAAAATGCTAATAACAGAAATTGAAAATATGTGTTTGTATGTACAATGAATCTATCTCTATAAAATATGATCACCAAAAACTGGAATGACACCATCCCGCCCTCCCCAGCACATTAACCATCCCTACAATAAAGTTTTGTCAATTAAGGGGTGGGTCGCGGGGGCAAATTGGGTAAGTGGGTAAATGGTCTAGTCCCTACAATAACGTAAGGGTTGCAAAAGCCAAGCGGCTGTATCCAATGGCTGAACTACAGGGCGCCAGGTGCGGACTTCAGCCCGGGTACGGATTTGGATTCATCCAACAAAAAATTGGGGCCGAAATTGGGTCCGTCTAAAAAAAATTAAGAATAATTCTACATGTCCAAACACTTTTTCTCTAATTCATCCCTGCAAAAATAAAAAATTAGTTATTTAACATACAAAATTGTTAATGACATTTAAATGATAGACTAAACTTGCAAAATTCTTAATTAAACTACATGTAGGGATGAATTAGGGATAAAGTGTTAAAAAGACCCTATAAGCGTCACTTAACTACTAAATTTTGGACTTGTAGGCATCGTCATCAGAAAATCAAATTGTTGGAAAAACATTCTCCGTACACCGAAACCCTCCTTCATCCATCGAAACCCTCCTTCATCCATCGAAACCCTCCTTCAATATACTTTGCGATCTTGAGTACTCCTTCAATATACTATGGACATCGACGACTACATGGCCTCAAAAGTTACCCGAAATCGGCCAATTTCTAGAATGATAGATTCTATGCACCTTGATTTGGGCGACGTGGTGCCATCGGAGTCAGCAAAGCAGCTACATGGTGAGGACAAGGTTTCGGGGACTGAGCTCCAGACATCTGGTAAGGATGGTGTCCCGATTCCCCCTAGTTGTAGCATGTATACAAGTCAAACCCTGGTTCTTCATAAGTTCGTCGTTGACCATCCCAAGGAGGTCTCAGAGCATCCTGATTCTCTTGTTCTACCTACTGATCACTCTGACACTGTAATGGGCGAACCCTTGTCCCAAGGGTCCTCAATTCGACGGAATCCGGATATTCTAAATAATGTAATTTCTGAAGTTCCTACCCAGGCGTTATCAGATGGCTTACCTGGGAAACACTCTTTCAAGGAATGTCTCACTAACTCACCTGCTGGTACTCAGTCAGCTGGAAACCCGGATGACGACTTTGAGCTTCTTTTTGAGGACGCAAGGTATGGATCTATTAATGGAATCCCATCGGTGACTTTCTCTGAACGAGTACATAAACTAATTGAGCGTACTATGGCAAATACTATCATCATCAGACCCCTTGGCAGGCAGTTTAGCTACAATGTACTCATGCAACGGTCGGCTGTTCTTTGGAAATTATCTGGGGATTTTCAACTTGTGGACATGCCTGATGGCTTTTGGTGTGTGAAGTTCAAATCGCAGGCTGACTATAACCGTGTGCTCTTGAATGGTCCTTGGTCTCTTATGGGGCACTATATCACGGTTCATCCCTGGCAGAGGAATTTTAATACCTAAGATGAGCATATTGAAGCAGTTCTGACATGGATCCGTATTCCAGGATTAGCTGCAGAATATTTTCACCCGGGAATGCTTGAAAAAATTGCAAAGCCAATTGGCCTATTTGTCAAAGCAGATATCCATACTCTCAAAGGACAAAGGGCCCAATTTACCAGAATTGCTGTGAGACTTGATCTCCAGCAGCCTCTAATTTCGCAATTGATGATAGATGGATGCTGCTACCAAGTCCAGTATGAGGACCTCCATTGAATATGTTTCTATCGATGAGTGCAAGGTCCAAAAACTAGCCCCTCAGACCGGAATTCAATCTCATGTTGCTGAAGGGTGCTAGAGTCCCATAACACCCTCTACAAATGGAGAACAAGTTCAGGGAGATAAAAGTTCAGAGGAGCTCCATACTAGTATTAGACAGGAAAACTCGTGTTCTTCAAATCAGCCGGGTGCCCACCCTCAGTTACCAATGCATTCCGCCCCTGATCCGCAGTTTGGGGAATGGATGGTAGCCCAGAAAAAAGCAGACGTCCAGCTCATCAACTCCCCACACTCCTGCGAGGAAAAGCACCTCTCAAACAATCTGATAAGAGCGAGAAATACTCACTATTTGCTTTTAATGCATCTCGATTTGATATACTGGCTTCCATATCTAATCAAACCACTAATGCCAACCTCGTTTTACAGGATGTCAACGCAGCTGCGAAACTATCTTCGGAACTTGTAGGCACAAGCATCTCTAAGACAATCTTGAAGCCAGCTGGTGGAAAAAAGAAGATGATCCAACAGGCCCCCAATGAAAGTCGCTCTAATATTTGGATGCGCAAGAACCAGTCAGCAACCCCCATACAGCCTAAATCAACCAACCTGCAGGAACTTCAAGCTATCCCTACCAGTTCCAAACGACCTAGAATCGGGCCAGCTTTCGCCATCACGTAATTTGTCCTCCCGTCCAACTCTACACCTATCAAAGATAGCCTAGTCCTCCCCCAATCCTACATCACTCATACCACAGAAGGAAACCACACGTCAGTAACCCTCCATCACCCTTTAACAAACCAGAGCTCCTCTTTTGAGACCCCTCCGATCCATCAATCCCCTACTGGTCCTGAACAGTAGCCTGAATGTATCCGAGTTGGCGATAAGCGGATATCCATTGGCTCACCCAGTCGAAAACAGAACTATCATAAAGATAAGCATCGGGAGACTGACCAGGCAGGCCAGGACTTCATGGACCAGAAGGATTGGAATCTCAATGAGGGGGAATTCGACCCCCCTGGGGAGGTTTAGTAAGAGATAATTTATAGTCTATTCTCTATTCTACCCACTAACCTCTATTTTATGGCTAGACATACATTACGTTTTTTATCATGGAATGTGCAGGGTTTAAAGAATAATCGTACTCTGGCTATGTTGAAAAATCTCATTAAATTACATGATCTGAATTTCCTTGTTTTGCTTGAGCCTCGACTTAGTAGTGATGCTGCCTTAGCAGTTATAAAAGGCATAGGACTAGGCTTTACTGAATCTTTTCGTGTTGAAGCATGTGGTTTTTCTGGTGGTATCTGGCTTCTCTGGCAGCCATACATTTCTGTTCGGATACTTTGCTTTGACTGGCAATTTATTCATGTTTCTCTATTCGTGCCTATGTTTCCGACTTTCTCACTAACTGTTGTTTATGGAAGCCCTGTCCCGCAGGTTCGAAGATCTCTCTGGAGTCAATTATCTAACCTTCCATCCACGGATTGTTCCCCCTGGTTCGCTATGGGAGATTTTAACTCTTTTCTTTCAGCGCAAGACAAAAGCAGTTCACGGAATTCTAAGGGCTGCAGGCTGTTCAATAAATGGTTATCTGATTCAGGAATGGAACCTTTTGGTTACACAAGTCTTAGATTCACCTGGGCTTGGGGTCTGTGCCTTGAACGGCTTGACTGGGTAATTGCGAACAGTGAATTTAGGCACATCACTCACACAGCTCAGGTTCACCATCTACCCCGGATAGCTTCAGATCATTCCCCTATCATGACTATTATGACTCCTGGAGAAATGAGTAGTTCTGTAGTATCTCAGTTCAATTATCTGCGCGCGTGGGAGGCACACGATCTCTGGGACAACTGGTTTCATCTTATGTGGAACAAAGAGGCCCCTTTAGTTGATGCCCTTGTAGAATTGCAGACTAACATCCACGGCAGGAAGAGGGATTTTTTTGGAGATATTCACAAAAGGAAAAGAAGAACTTTGGCTAGATTAGCAGGTATCCAGAAAGCCCTGGCGAGTAGAAGGTCCCAATATTTGATACACTTGGAGTTGGAAATGCGAGAAGATCTGGAAAAAACATGTATGTAGGAGGATCTTCTAATCAAGCAAACTGGATCAGGCTTGGAGACAGGAACACAAAACTGTTTCATTCTAAATTTAAGTCAAAGGCTACGAGCAAGAAACCAGCTGCCATACACCTACCTTCTGGTGCCTAGTGTTCAGATCCCATCCATCTCACCCTGGAAGTTATGCAATTCTTGCAGATGCAATTCACATAGAGTTCTCCTATCAGTCTTACATCCATGCAGACGTTTCCATTACGCGGATGTTTCTCTAGACTTTCAGACTCGCAGTCCCAGTTGCTATCTGCAGAAGTGTCCTCAGAGGAAATTAAAAAGGCCTTATTTGACATGCACCCTGATAAAGCCTCGGGCCCAGACAGTCTTGGGTTCTGTCATCACCTTTGTTCAAGAGACGTTCCAATCTGGCATTCTGGATCCGAGAGTAAACATAGGGATGATCACTTTAACTCTGAAGACAGACCGGCCAGAGCAGTTTGAGCATTTCAGACCGATCTCGCTCCTCAATATAAATGCAAAACTTGTCACCAAGATAATAGCCAACCGATTACGACAAGTGATGCCTCGGTTGATATCTCCTTTCAGAACAGCTTCATTAGGGGCCGACAAATCTTTGATAGCATAATCACCGCACAGAAAACCATCCATACATTACAAAACTGCAAGGGTAAACTTCCTTTCATGGCTTTAAAGATTGATCTCGCCAAGGCTTTTGAGAGACTCAGGTGGACGTTCATACAAGATACCTTGGAAGAGGCAGGGATCCCAGCATATCTCTCTTGTGTTATCTTGTCCTCGTTATCCAAGAAGTCCCTACAGATTATTTGGAATGGCCAGCGTGGACAGTTTTTCAACCCATCTATTGGTGTGAGGCAAGGCGACCCTGTCTCACCATACTTATTCATTCTATGCATGGAGCGCCTATCGCAACTTATTCAGAGAAGTGTAGATGAGAAAGAATGGAAACTCCTTACCTTCGGCATCAGAAAGGTCCCTCTCTCACACCTTATGTATGCAGATGACATCATATTATTCTCAGAAGCTACACTAGAGTAGGCCCATGTAATTAATCATCTTCTTGATTTATTTGGAACATTCTCCGGGCTGAAAATCAACAAGATTAAATCTGAAGTGTACTTCTCCAAGAATATATCCTCTGAAGTCTCCAGCTCCATCAGTAGGGCTCTAGATATCTCACAAGTTCCTTGCTTGGGAAAATATCTAGGCGTCCCCCTCAGTTCTGGCTCTACATCAGTCAGTTTGCATCAAGATATTGTCAACAAAATAAGGATCAGACTTATGAAGTTGAATCCAAATCTGATAGCTCAAGCAGGAAGACTCACGATATGCAAATCCATCCTTAATGCCTTACCGGTCTACAGAATGCAAACTGTGCCTCTCCCCAAAGCCACTTGCAGGAAAATTGATACAATGATCAAGAATTTTCTATGGGGAGGAAATCTGGATGAACGGAAGCAATCGTTGGTCAGTTAGGAAATCTACTGTCAACCGAAAAAGGTGGGAGGTCTGGGCCTCTGGAAAACTGAAGATATGAACCTTGTCCTGATGTTGAAGTTTGTCTGGGAATTTTTAACTGGGATCCCCAAACCTTGGATGGAAATAATGGCGGCCAAATATAGATTCTCCAGAACAGGACTATTATCCAGTCTGCCAACTTCTTCAAAGGGCTCAATCCTCTAGCGTATGATCAAGAAACTAATTCCCCTAGCACAGCAATGTATCGCCTGGCACCCCAGAGATGGAACCACTGTCCGTTTCTGGCAAGACAGTTGGACCGGGCTACAAACACCTTTATATCCTTTGGCACTTTACACATTATCTGACACTGAATTTCATTACAAAATTTCAGACTATGTGCTTGATACAGGTGAGTGGGGTATGGCAAAACTCGCTAGAAGTCTTCCGTCTACAGCAGTGGAAGTGATAAACTCATGCATCCCGCCAACCGCAGATGCTGGCCCTGATCGCATATGCTGGAAGTGGACTTCATCAGGGAAGTATTCTAATTCCTCCTCATATAGCTTCCTGTTTAGTGCTCATTGGCCACAAGCTGACAATCTGTGGGATTTTATTTGGCATTTGTCCATACAGGAAAGCATTAAGTTGTTCCTTTGGAAGGCCTTAAGAAAGATCCTATGGACAAATGTCGAGAGAACTCGTCGTAAAATAGCCAGATCTCTTGCGTGTCACTTATGTGGTGACTGTGAAACCATATTACATGTTCTGAGGGATTGCTACAGAGCCAAACTGATCTGGCATGAATTATTTCCCCTGCTCCCCCCTCCCTTCTGGCACTGCTCGGAGTCTTCTGATTGGCTATCCTCCAATCTGTTACTAACCAGTACCCACCCCGATTGGCCCTTATATTTCATAACTACTTGTTGGTTTCTCTGGCATTGCAGGAACGGAGAGATTTTCCAAGGTAAACCAACGATAGAATTGGAGGGATGCCATCAAATCTGGACACTTATTCAGGCCAACAAGCGAGCATTTCAGCATGAACACCACACATTCCCTGTCCCAACTTTATCCTATCTCCACGGAGGCTTACGCCCCGTTGCAAACCACGCAACTACACAACAGCACTCTGTCCAGCTATTTGTAGATGCTGTTGTAAACCAACAGAATGGTAAAGCTGCTATTGTAGGGTTCTTCCAAAGCTCACAGGGAATATGGATACTTGGTTTCAGTACCTATATTGGGAAATGCTCACCCCCTTGTTGCAGAATTATGGGGGATCTGGCATAGACTCAACTTAGCAGCCTTAAATGGATTTGGTGATCTCGCACTATCCACTGATTGTTTGGAAGCGATCCAGCTGCTCAAGGACCACGATGAAGTGAGAAAAGGTCTGTCCATCCTTATAGCCATCAGAAATCTTATGGCTGCCAGTCTATGACTCTAGCGTATATCCCACAGGAATTGAATTGTAGAGCAGATAGGATGGCTAAAAGTGCATTGAATCTAGTTGATCATCAGATGAGATTCTTCCATAAAGAGCCTTTCGGTTGGCCACTCGTCACGGCTCAAAGAGGTAGCCCGGATGTTGGTGAATGCTCTAGCTATTCAGAGTGTGGGCTGTCCATAGTGCACACGTCTCCCTATTCCTCCTCAGCTATTCCTACACATTTTGCTTTTAAGCCACTCTGAAGGGATGTATTCATTATACTTTTATTATTTCTTGTATTATGATGTATGCATAAAAATAAAAAAAACTGCTAAATTTTGCAGGTCGTCGGGCGGGTTTCATCACCGGATCCGGTTTTGTCACATTCTTCTTCATTGGTGGTCCCTTTAAAACGTGCACGCTCGAGAATTCGTCCCCTGCCACCGGAAACCATTTTCAGCACCCATTAAAATGTCGTATATCGTTGGCAAAAACTCGACTACCGCCGCCGCACACGCCGCGCCGCGCTGGTTTCTCTGAAGGAAAGTTGTTGCACCGGTGATGAAGTTATTCTGGTAAATTGTAAAGGTGCAATGATATACAGAAGAATTTTTAGTTCGCTCACGGAAAGGTATAAGCTCTGCCTTGCTGGAAATCCCTGTCGGATCAATGTTGTTTTCCATCTCAATCGGCAGATGTTCCTTTTTAATTTCACCGAAAATTCTTGATTTTGCCCTCAAAATGTTTCCGTTCAGAGCTTATTCTTCCACGGCGGCAGAAATTTTTCATGACCGTTTGCAGAAAGATCAGGCCAATGTCGAAAAATCCCTCAACTCGGTGAAAGCCAAGCTGGATGCTCGATGCATCTCTCAAGTATTGGAAAAGTGTGCTATTGATAAACCTCTATTGGGTGCCAGGTTCTTTATATGGGCTGGACTTCATCCCAGCCACAGGCACACTTCGTTTATGTATGAAAAAGCTTGTAAATTGCTTGATGTTGAGAGAAACCCTCGACTTATTATAGATGTTTTGAATTGTTACATGTCTGAAGGTTTTGCTGTTAGTATCAAGATGTTTAAGTTGATTTTGAATATGTGTAGAGCGGCTAAAGATGCCGACTTAAGCTTATTAGTTTTACGGAGAATGAAGGAATTCAACTGTAGACCAGATACAGTTTGCTACAATGTAGTCATTAGAGTATTTGTTCAGAAGGGTAGGTTAGATGAGGCAATGGGGTTGATGAAAGAGATGATGGGTTTGATTGATCTCTATCCTGATATGATCACATATATTTCAATTCTCAAGGGGCTTTGTGATGCCGGAAAGTTAGAGGATGCATGTTGCCTGATTAAGGTTATGAAACAGCATGGATGCGTGCCAAATGCTGTAGTCTTTTCGACACTCCTTGATGGAATTTGTAGTCATGGGGATTTGGAAGCAACAATTGAGTTGCTATGTGAAATTGAGAAAGAAAATGGGGAATCCAAGCCAAATGTTGTAACTTATACTGGTATAGTGAAGGGGTTACTTGACAAAGGCCGGGCAATGGAGGCACTTCTGGTTTTGGATCGAATGGATGATTCCAAGGTGAAGCCAAACAGGGTAACATTCGCTGCCCTGCTGGATGGACTTTGCATGCAAGGGCATGTGGATGAGGCTTGCAAGGTTGTTGATAGGTACGGTGGACGTGCACTTGATTATGGTGATTTGTACTGTATGCTTGTCGTGTCGTTGCTGAGAGCGGGTAAGCATAACGATTCGGAGAAAATGTTTCGGCTGATGATAAGCCAGGGGATGAGACCTAGTGGTTTGGCATCAAGCTGCATTATTAGAATGATAATTTCTGAAGGTAGGGTGATGGATGGGTTTCTCTTGGTGGATACACTTGAAAAATCGGGGGATTCTCGTTTCATTGATTCTGATGTGTGTTCGCTTCTGCTTGCTGCACTTTGCAAAGAAAATCATTTCACAGAAGCTGCAAAGCTTGTCCATATCATGGTGGATGGAAATATTCGCCTGAGTTTTGTTCATGCTGAAAACATAATCAAGCATCTCAAAGTTTGTGGACAAGAGGATCTTCTTTCTGATGTTCTCCGCATCGCCCGTTGAATCTTGAAATCTTGACACTATGATTGATATGTTTCAGAGGAGGAGGAAGAAGATGAAGAAGAATGATTCCCTTTTGACATCACTATTAACGAATGATTTCTTGACCATGGGGGAAGTGTTGAAATTTTAAGGCAGATTGGTTACATGTTTGTCATTCATGGATGTTTCCCTGTCCTTGTATTAAGAAGTAGAGGACTCCTTAAGCCAAATTGGCAAAGCTGCAAGCAAATACTCCTGAATGCATCAAAATTTTGGCTCCGCCTCCCACTGGTAGGAGATTAGATCTGGGTTGAACGGACAAATAATGCTGTTAATCAAATTATACAAGGGCAAGGACATTCAGTTTACACTGGAGCAAGTGCAGTGGCCAAGATGTGATGGGCTAATGGAGTATACCGAATATCTTATTCTATTCCCTTGTTTGACAGCAAATGAGACCTGGCCAGAATGGTATAGTTGCTTGGCCTCGCCTTTTATGGGGTTCAAACGGCGCTAGATAAATTCTCAAGCGTTCAATGTTGTTGTTTTCCTTTGTAGAATTGTAATATGATTCATTCTATACACTGTTCGAGAGTTCGGACATTATATTTTGATGCATCGTGATCTATTTTGGACAATTATTTTTTATTTGTGATAGAAAAATAATTCATATCCAACTGACCAACAACAGATTCGCAAAAAAAAAACGACTCTAATTATATCACCGTTAAATTTGCATCATCAATGATAAATTTATAGTACATGAACACGTGGTAAACATCTTAGATTTGCGTGTTTTTGATATCATATGACTTCCCTTAATAGTATTTGGTTAATTATGTGTGTATGCATTTACGTATATTGATATTTTTTATTTTTAATCTTTTAATTTTATTTATTTTATTAATGGGGCAGCATCCAATGACATATAGTTATACATGCTATTATACATACATTTTCTATTCCGGCCACTAGGATTGTCCATTGACGGAATTGGGCACATCATTAGAAATCTTATACATAAGAGATCATAAGCCCCATGTTTAGTTTTGGTTCCGGGGACTTCGTCGCCGGAATTTTCTAAAACCCTATTTAGGACTACTTAACCCAAGGGGAAATATGAACCCTCCGTTAAACGGTGATAACGTCGTCGGAATATCACCAAAACTTGAACATATTCAATTCTATGCATAAGCTTTCTAACGATGTGCCCAATTCCGTCAACGGGCAACCCTAGTGGCCGGAATTGAAAATCATGTCTAAAATTCTGTCTAAAATCCTGTCACCGGATCCTGCACCTATAAATAAAAATAGTATGTAAAATAATTATAATTAAATTTACAATTATTCTATGTATGACTTATAGTCTGTGCGTGCATAATATTACAAATGTATCATTTCAATAAAAATAGTGTAATGTACATATACACATAGAATCATATAATTCATATACGTGTATATATAACGTAGTGTAATTTGAGGATTCTATTTTGTGAATCCTGACTACCCACAAACACTTTGGGTGCAATATCTTGGAGGAATCTCCACATAAGAAAACTCACCTTTACTGGGATATTAATATTCCATGTATTTTGGAATTTTGTTTGCCTAATCAAGGACCAGGCGGAACAACTAGTAAACTGATTATCACAGGCAAACAACATCATACAAAATGTGGAAAAATTTGTAAATAATCTGTAAAAATAAAAACATGATTAAAAAATAAGTTCATCGAAACTATATGAAATCGAATGTCAAATTAAAGTTCACGGTGTACTAATAGTTATAATGATCTCAATTTCTCCAAACGATAAGCGATTCGCCAAATAAATCGAATTACACAAAATGTAAGAAAGATAAAATATAACAATATAATAATACTGCAATATTAATAAAATAATCTAAATGTTAAAAGCACTAATAAGTTGGCTGGAGCAAAACAATGCAAATTTTTGCAATTCAAAACCCACTTATTTCCTGGCCGTTAGATTTCCGCAAAACTCAAAAAACCCAGCTCTTAAAAGTTAACAACCGTTCCCCTATATAAAAGAGTTGGGGAAGATTTCAAGGGGGGGCATGTGCCCCCCCCATGGCACATATAAATCCGCCTCTGCTGACAACCGACAGAGGGGACAATTCACATCAAAGGAATTTTTGATTTCTGTATGGAGGCTGGGATAAGTAGACAACTTCATCATTTTTTTTTTGAATTAGGATTTTATTCGTCAGAATAGTGATTATACAAGCTAGCCCCAAAAGTGAGCTTAGCCATTAAACGTACAATAACTATCAAGGAATGGTAATTTTAGGTGTGACTATTCTCGTTGGTGGCGTTGACTGCATCGGGGCTGAATGATTGGTTTCCCGGGTAATGTGGTCAACCTGATTCGCTCCATTTCCTCTAATCTATTTTGTAGATTCACCTGTCATGATGTTTTATCTCCCGCTGTTTTTTCATGTGCAACCTCCTTGTTTGTAGTATGGCTCGTTGTTTTGATTTGAGCGTATGATTCAGTTTTGTTTCCTTCTTTTCCTTCCTCTACTTCTTCTTCATCCTCTTCTGTTTCTATATCTTCATCTTCTTCACAATCCGTTTCTTCCTCATCTTGTACTCCTCCTTCTTCATTCATTTTTGTTTGGCTAGTTACCGATCTGCGTGCGGCTGCAACTTCTTCTAGTTCCTGTTGTGTTTGTGCCTCTTTTTCCTCGACTTGGTCAGCCCAACTTTTCCTACTTCGCGATCTTTGTCCTGTAAGTTGCTCTGTGCGTAGTATCTCAAATTTCCATTCCATCAATGCCTTTTTTTACTACCATTGCATCGGCATACCAGGGTGGTTTTATCTCTGAGTGTCCATTCATTTTATCGAAGGTCGACATGACACCATTGAATAGTTCCTTCCAGATTGTCAGTTCCAATTGACTTATTGCTGATACTTCCTCGAGGTCAGTTTGGTGCAATTGTGACCTTGCAATGGAGGTAGGAGATGCTGGTTTGAGTCCTGTCATAGACCCTGGCGATGAGCCTGCTGAAGAGCTTGTAGCCAAGTAATGTGCGATTAGTTTCGGTGTGCTCTCCCTTTCATTCTGATCTTTATCAGTTGAATGCTCTGATCTAGGTGTGGTCATTTGTTCATCAGTAGCTGTATTCCTATTGGCATCATTGCTGATCAAAAGTCCAGTGTTCTCCATTCTTGCCTCGACATGTTCCTCCCTGCTGAGACTGAATTTTGTTCCTCTTGGTTCGCTGCACAGATTTCCTTAGTTGGAGTATTTACCTTTACTCTTGCAGTTTCCTCACATGATTCTGCAGGGGGTTTCCTTACAACCTGTTGTTTCCCATGACCTGTATTCACCTCTAGACAATGTTCCTGGCAATCTAATTTTTGTGTGCCTTCTAGTTCCTCTTCTGCTTTCCTGGGCATTTCTTCAGAAGCATTGATATTTTTGGATGAAGATGGTGAGAGCTAAGGCCATTCTCCCTGGTTCATCATTTCTGCAGTGTACTTCATCATTCACTAAGCAGCAGAATGGAAAAGATGAACAAAAGAACTGAAGTTGCATTCTGAATGACAAAAGAGTTCCAAAATCATTAGGCGAAGGAAACAAAATGGGCAGTGCGTGTACTAAACATGAAACGAACCCAATTCCGTACGAAGGTATTTATTGGATTGGTTATGCCAGTATGTCCATTTTTGCCATACTCAGTCCAAATTTCAAAAAACATAAGAATATATTTTAAAACAGCTCAAGTCTCATAAAAGTATAGAAGTCGTCATTTTTTATTTAAAGTCGCCATCTTTCCTTAATAAAATTATAAAACTATCAAAGTAATACAAGCTTTTGTTCAACACGATGATGCACAAGGTGGCGGCGAGAGGTGGTGATGGCTATCGAGGGACACGGACACATGGCCGGCCCTGGGGTCCGGGATGCCCTAACCGGCCCCCTAGCCGGATGCCCTCTAGTCGGACCGGGCGGATCCAGAAAATGGAAACTGGGGGTGCTCATTTGAAAATTTTCTTATTCAAACACTGTCCCGATCACTAAAAACTTATTAAGGACTACTTAATTTAAGGGGAAATAGATTTAGAAATTCTTCTTAACAAATTTGCGGGAATCGTGCAAAACATGAGGTTTTTTATCTTTTATGTATAAGTTTTTAAATTGTCGACAAATTTTTAAAATGAGTGGTGACACACAAAAAATATGTTTCTCGCATTACTCCTTATGTTGACAATATTTATCCTTTTTAAAAGT
>JAOYMZ010051945.1:0-13905 GCA_025802335.1 Pinguicula primuliflora | reverse complement strand
AACAAAACTCTGATGGGTTATTTATTGTTAAATATTTAGCGCCCGACGATGTATCTGGATTTACCACGTATTATCGACGTGAATAGAACAATGACTTATGTGCTTATTACAGGATAGTTGAGAATGAATAATGATTCCGGGATAACCACGATGGGTCACGATCTTATCGAAAGGCATGTTTGTTTAATAGTTAATGGACCGACTTAATTATCTAAACTTACCACGCATTTTTTCGATCTTACCGTTAGAGGTGAATAGAACAACGGATGCTGTGCTAATAGTTTGAGCACGAATGCCTCTTCCAAGATATTCACGATTGTTCAAGGTCAGGACGATTGCTGTGTTTGTCCGAATATGCTATACAGGATAATTAAATATGATATAACAAAACTCTGGTGGATTGTTTATTGTTAAATGCTTAGTGCCCGACGGCATGTCCAGGTTTACCACGTATAATCGCGCTCTTCCCGTCCGACGTGAATAGAACAATAGATGTTGTGCTAACTACAAGATAGTTGGAGCATGAATGTCTCATCCGGGATAACCATAATTGGCCATATCAAATCGACTGTTGTATTTGTTCCGAATATGCTATACGGAATATTTAATTGTGGTATAACAAAGCTCTGGTGGGTTGTTTATTGTTAAAAATTTAGTGCTCGACGGCGTGTTCGGGTTTATCATGTATTACCGACGTGAATAGAATAATAGATTATGTGCATATTAAAGGATAGTTGGAGAACGAATAATGCTTCCGGGATAATCACGATAGGTCGCGGTCTTATCAATGGGCGTGTTTATTTAATAGTTAATGGGCCGACTTAATTATTCGGGCTTACCACGCATTGTCGCAATCTTACCATCAAACATGAATAGAACAGCGGATGCTGTGCTAATTACAGGATAGGTTGAGCATGAATGTCTCTTCCGAGATATCCACAATTGTTCAAGGTCAGGACGATTGCTGTGTTTGTCCAAATATGCTATACAAGATAATTAAACATGGTATAACAAAGCTCTGGTGGGTCGTTTATTGTTAAATGTTTAGTGCACGACAGCGTGTCCGGGTTTACCACATATAGTCACGCTCTTCCCGTCTGACGTGAATAGAACAGCGGATGCTGTGCTAACTACAGGATAGTTGGAGCACGAATGTCTCATCCGGAATAACCACGATTGGCCATATCGAGTCGACTAGTGTGTTTGTTCCGAATATGCTATATGTGATATTTAATTATGGTATAACAAAGCTCTGGTGGGTTGTTTATTATTAAATGTTTAGTGACCGATGGCGTGTCCGGGTTTATCATGTATTATCGACGTGAATAGAATAACGGATTATGTGCTTATTACAGGATAATTTTCAAAATAACGCTTCCGGTATAACCATGATGGATTGCGATCTTACCGTCAGATGTGATTAGAACAGCGGATGCTGCTGCTTACTTATAAAAAACAGCGAATGTTGTGCTAATTACAGGATAATTGGAGCATGAATGTCTCTTCCGGGATATCCGCGATTGTCCGAGATCAGGACAATTGCTGTGTTTGCAAACTGTAATTTAATATATAATTATTTGTCAAGCTTAAAGGGCCGCTAAGGTGACGATGGCGGAAGCTTGGCCCAAAATCAGTATCTGGAATCACCACGTAGGTTCCCGCTTTACTCGTAAGTCGCGTTATACCCGACATATTGGAAGTGCTGAATTATATTATAGAACATGATTACGCTAATGAATATATCATGATTAAGCAATCAATACAACTGAATTAACAACTACATGGATGAAATGAATACGATTGAATCCTTATTCTCAAATCTCAATTAAATGTTCAGCATGAAAATGAAAAGTTGGAAAGGGTACGATACAGTGTTCGAGAATGCGTTGGGCAGTCCCAAGACATTTTAGGGCCGCCCAGCGCCCAGGCGGCGCTCAACCGCAAGGCACAAAATGTTTTTCAATATTTAGTGCTCGGCGGCATGTCCGGGTTTATCACGTATTACTGTCATGAATAGAACAACGAATTATGTACTTATTACAGGATAGTTGGAGAACGAACAATGCTTTCGGGATAACCACGATAGGTTGCAATCTTATCAATAGGTGTATTTGTTTAATAATTAATGGTCCAATTTAATTATCCGGACGTACCACGCATTGTAGCGATATTACCGTTAGACATGAATTGAACAGCGGATGCTGTGCTAATTACAAAATGGTTGGAGCACGAATGTCTCTTCTGAGATATCCACAATTGTCCGAAGTCAGGACGATTGCCGTGTTTGTTCCAAAAATGCTATGCAGGATATTTAAATGTAAAATAAATATTTTCGGCTAAAATTATTTAAAATGTGTAATTATTGTCAAGGTTAAAAGACCGCTAAGGGGACAATGGCTGAAGCCCAGCCCAAATGCAATATCTGAAATCACCATGTAGATTTCGCTTTACTCGTAAGCCGCATTATACCTGACATATTGGAAGTGCTGAATTATATTATAGAACATGATTACGCTAATGAATAGATTATGATTAAATCATGAATACAACTGAATTCACAAGTAAATGGATAAAATGGATACAACTGAATCCTTATTCTCAAGTCTCAATTAAATGTTCAGCATGCAAATGAAAAAGTTGAAAAGGGTATGATACGAACTGTAGGCTGCAGCCCTCACTCCCGTCATCCACTTGTAATTTCGTTTTCCTTATCAACACATCCACTGTTGCATGTCTTTGCATATTATCCAAGGACACCGAACTTCTTGTACTTCATTCTTGCTTCACCTTCCGATGTAGAATGCGGAGAAATTGACCTACCTCTTTTCTTGTCATGAACCTTTGGGAGGAAAAGGTGCATTGATGGGAACCAAAGTTTGAAAAAACGTTGGGCGTTCCCTGTACGCTAGGCAGTCAATGGGGCCTCTTAGGCGTTCTGGGCGATCAAAGCGGCCGCCTGGGCGGCGTACGATCGTCAGCAAATTTAATGTATTTTATTTACATAAACTATATTTTAGGCATATTATCCCTGGGCGTCCAGCTAGACCGTCCAGGATAAATTCGGGACGGCTTGACATTTTTGGCCTCCTAGACGGCGATTAGGCGGCCAAAACGGCCAAACTCTTGAACAAAGATGGGAACGACATGAAGATATATGCCACGACATGCTTTCTCATCATGCACCCTTGTGTAGTCCGACGCCGGCGAGTTAAGACCGTGTGATCTCATGTTAGATTTATTTGTTGCTGCAAACGCATCTGCACAAGGTGACTTGGCCTGAATGTTCATCACGACTTCTATCTCGTTGACGTTGAGCTTACGTGCAATCAGTCCGTTAGCATTGGTCTCACGCATTGCCACATCGAATGTCGTGGACTCATGTCTCAGCATAATCATGGAGTCAGCCAGCATGCCATCTTGGTTCGGGGTCTTAGGCGCGCATTCTGTCGCTCCCTCAGGATGCAAAACAACTTCTAAGGTGTGTTTCATTGAATTTCCGTTCTCACGTTGGCTTAAAATCCCACAACATCACCGTCATCACGCAGGAAAATGGTGGACTCTGCATAGCCGAACTTCCTTTTGCAATTGTACTGTAAAACTAAATCTATTGTATCTCTACTGAGATTATATGTTGTGTAAATGAGATCTAATAAAGATACGAACGATAGGTTCTTCTTGATTTGAACAGCTCTCAAATTACAATCGACGTCTGTTCCTATTAGCTCTAGAAGATCCTTTACTTCATCAAGATTTACAATCTTATAAAATAAAGTCAGCTTCATATGCAAATAATAGAAAATAGAGAAGCGTATATATAATATAAATACATAAAATAAAGGAGTTGGGTTACCCGACCAAGCACGATAATCACAATTACAAGGTGTTGGGTGACCGAACGCAGGTCGCGGCCTGTATTCTTGACCACAAATCGACTGAATTAACCCAAAGAATGAACGTTTAGATCACGAAGTTAAAATTCTCCCATAAAAATGCATGACCCATATCGAGAACTAAATAATCTTGTCCATAAATCAGTTAGAATCCAGAATCAAACGCACCTTCAAAAATGGAATACGAATTAGATCCGCCCTATTCATGCTGCACCTGTCAATGCTCTCGGTCTCTCAGTCTCTCGGTCTCTCTCCCTCTCTTTGAAAGTATTTCCAGAAAACTTGAGCTTAGAATGGGGGAGAATAGAAGAAAAATGTTAATTTGTATTTTCCGATGACCAGAAAAACGTAACGGTAGTTGGGATTGGCGGGAATGAGTGTAATTACGTTAGTTGGTAGTTTAGTATCAGCGTTTATTATAGTACACTTAAATATATTCGATTTTTAATTTATTTATAAAGATGTAGGTTACATTTGCAATTCTTTTTTTAAGATTACTTTTCAAAAATAGATTTCTCATAAGGTTACTTTTGCAAATGACCCGCATGTCATATGGTTTAATTATTGCTGCTAGAATATCTTCACATTTCATGATTCAAAAATGCTACATGTACCGAAAGTACCCTGACTTTTTGGGCACATTCCGGATGTCGAAATTAAAAAGTACATCCGGTTTTGTAATCCTCGCGTACAAATGGTGACCGGTAGTAAATTTTTATTTTGGCCTTCGTTACACATTGTTTTAAAGTTAGGGTTAATTTTGTTGTTCTTAAAATGTTTATTTAATATGGTTCTATTTTTTTGAGCGACGAAGTCGCCGTAACAAAAATTCATGATCAGTTCTCACACCGTTTCGACGCGATGATTCCAGAACCTGTTTTAATTCTTAATTTCGACGACCAAAAAGTACCCAAAAAGACAGGGTACCAAAATTCGATACCCACATTTTCGGTACATGTAGCATTCCTCTTCATGATTACCATATTTGCTAATAGTAAATTTGCCAGATTGCCTTCTACATATGCTTAGGCCATGGAAATTTTACTTGATTCATGTAAGAATGTTTCCTCTTCTAAGCAAGTTATCTCCAGTAGAGGAACTTCACTATACGGCACCACCCTTTTCATACACACCACCATGTGTGAGTGCACACACACACATGTTGGTGTGTAGAGGTCCAACATGCAGGAATGTGAGTGGGGGTATGGAGGTGCGGTGGGCCGGGATGGTGCCTTAAATCATTTTTGCTAGTAGAGAGCCTATTCTAAAGTAAACGCCCACTAAAAGCAGATATTTTGATAGGTATTACTCGATTCCATCACTCATAAGGCTGTCCACAACCTTGAGGAAGATTTTCTCACTTTTTACCGACAATTCATTTTTCTTTCACTACACGTCATCTTTCCTACACCCATATTTTCTCTCTCCAATCTATCCTTCATATTTCACAATCATATAAGGAAATTTTCACCCCTACAATTTCATTATTATTGTTTTATAATTTATTTTATCATACTTTTTTGTTTGTAATACAGTTTGCAATTTACAAAATTAATACATAATTTACAAATACAATTTTTAAATCCCTTTAATACAAAATTAATACAGTTTTTACATTCCTTTAATACAAAATTAATACAGTTTTTACATTCCTTTAATACAAAATTAATACATTTTTAATTTACAAAATTAATTTATTTGGGTAGGAGATGAATGGAAAGTGGACCTTTCATCCACCTTCTGACCTTCCCCATTTCCTTTTTCATGAACAACATAACCGTATTGTCTATGGAAGTTGGACAAGGTGGGAACCTGCAACTGGTTCTCACCAAAAAGGAGATGAAATTTTTTCTCCCCGTGTGGATAGCATAAGCAGTATCATTTGGTTCTAAAGTGGACCATTCATCCTGCATTATAATTTTGTACATGTTGCCAAAGGAATATTGCATATCATTTCCATTCTCCCATTTCCATTCTCCC
The DNA here is from genome assembly GCA_025802335.1 of Pinguicula primuliflora. NCBI lineage: Eukaryota > Viridiplantae > Streptophyta > Magnoliopsida > Lamiales > Lentibulariaceae > Pinguicula > Pinguicula primuliflora. The sequence continues at coordinate 8,035 of JAOYMZ010051945.1, read as the reverse complement.
ATTTGCATATATTATAATGCAAGTTTTTTTTTTTTGAAAAGTTTTTATTATAATGCAAGTTACTCTCATTACAGCTCAACGTCCTTATAAATTCACAATTCTAATGTATTGATATTTATGCATATGTATGTTAGTGTAAAACAAATATTTTAGACAGCGTTGGGCAATCTCTCGGTGATCAGGGTCAGACAGCTCAACGTTTTTTTTTTATAAGTGACAGCCCAACGTTTATGCAGCTTATTAACCCGTACATGTAGTATAAACGGGTATCACGACTGCCCAACACCTAAGTGATGCCTGGACCTCACCATCTCTCACATGGTGTAAAACATATTATTCTAGTAGGATGTAGCTCGAGCCTGCTCTAATCCGCGCATCTCATCTCATTAGTTTCTGACGAAATTTCTCCCAACAAATACATAAATAGACATAACGTAACAAAATTACAAAAAGCATCACTGGACCAGCCAACGGGTGTACTTGCACCGATTTGCCCAACTTCATGTCAATTGTGAGATACCGTTCAGATTAATATTCACGAAATAAACATTATTATTATATTTCCAAAAGGTGATTCCTCATAATCATACTTAATAAAGAAGGTATTAATAGTGTATTTTTCGTAATTATGTACTCGACTAACTGTTTACTGCAGGTCAATGCCAACATTCCTTGTTCCACATGTAACATTTAGTTTGCCAAACAAAGTCTTGGCTAAAAAAAAAGGTTTGTCAAACAAAGAGAAATCCATTGATAAATCTAACTGCCCAGTGTCCACAACCCTATAAAAAAAACATACATCACATTCATAGAGAAAAATAGAATCATGGTTTCTCTCTTTTGCCATGGATCGCGATCTGTCATTTACGTATCCATACAAACTCTACTTGTTCTTTGCGGTACTCTAGCCGGAGCTCAGTCTGTTCCGGCGACGTACATATTTGGCGATTCGCTAGTAGATGTCGGAAATAACAATTATCTGCCGTTTTCGATCTTCAAAGCCGATTTCCCTCACAACGGTATGGATTATACAGGAAGGGAAGCCACCGGAAGATTCTCCAACGGAAAGAATGCAGCGGATTTTATAGGTAACGATCATTTTGTTTTCAATAGACAAAACATGCGCATGCATGCGCACATACACTCTCTGCCCTATTTTGCTCGATCATAATACAGGCTCTGCCCGAGGTTGTTGTAAAATTAGAAATTCATGATATATGATCAGTTGACTTTCATAAAAAAATTGGAGTTTAATTATAAGTATTTTAATTTGATCTTGTAAAGTACAATATTGAAGTTTAACCAAAGATGGGGAAGTATAGAACCCTCTTTCGTGGTCTGTATTAGATGAACAATAATTTATATACTTTTAATTATATGACAGCTGAGAAATTGGGACTGCCGACGGCGCCGCCATATCTTTCCCGACCTAATGATGCATTCGTGAATGGTGCGAATTTTGCCTCAGGAGGAGCGAGAATATTAAACCACACCGGAGAAAACGAGTTTGTGAGTGACATTTATAACTTATAAGATTCTATCCGTGAAATCAACAAGTTCAAATAGGGTTTATCTACCGGGTAGAGAGCTTGATGGGTTCTTGATGGGTGTCCGCTACCACTAAGATAATCATGGCCTAGTAGTGTAATTGTGTGTGAACATAGTGGTTGTGTGAGGTTAAAGAATCGAATCTTGATACCACACAAAAAATGAGTGTCCGTTACCGCGCCCACTACATTTCCATGCCCAAGAGTTCACCCGCTACGAAGTGGGTGCTGTCAGCTGAAATAAGCATGACCAAATGCACTGGTGACCTTGAATTCTAAACCTATTGGCCACCAACCTTAGCTCCATAGCATAGGATAAGGCTATTTTTTTGACAATATGGGAAACCACCAATATAACTAAAATAAACGGTTCACTGTAATAGTCAGCAAATTATGGTAGGGAGATAAGTCACATTTGACAAGACATATATTAGAAGTTCATTCTCACTCATAGAATCATTAGGCCAACCCATATTTGACACGAGATAAGGCTATCTAACAACCAATAGATCTTGGTTATATGTTTTTTTTCTTTGTTTTTATAATGATGATCAATATTGGGGTCCCACACTGATTGGGAAACACTTGTTGGACTAGTTTAAATAGGAATTGTGGGGAGAATCTATCACCTTGATGTCATAGTTTTAATGATTTTTTTTATAAGCAATTTTGTATTTTTTATATAAAGTTAAAAAAATTGTACATTTTTTTACACTTTTTGGGTCCAACTACCATCTTTGGAGCGGGTAGTTTACTAAAGGTATGGCCCAAAACCGTTCTTGTTTATCGAACACAAAAGTATGAAAACTGACTATATGATCGATCGGGAATTTGGTTTGACGATCCAATCCTGCAATCTTCTGTCGATTCCTTGTGTGTGGTAGTTCTTGTGCCAGAATCAGGTTTCTTCCTTGATTTTCAGCATAATTCTTTCAATGTCCGGTTCTTTGCTTTCGAAATGTCGAAGATTTCTTGATTTCCAGGTGGTGGTAATCCATAAGATCTTCCATGGTGGTGGCAATTCTTTTATGGTTTTAATGATGACACCAACATTCCAAACATTTACCCCCACTCACGAGACTCGTAGTAATGGGTTTGATTTACTCAAAGGCCCGGTGAACCGATTATGGGTCGGGTGGCCCGCGACTCGTACTTTGACTCGTACTTATGTGTGCTACAATCTATCACCTTGGAATCAAGGTTTTAATGAGAGTAATTCACATCCATCTATTTAAGTTAGCCCACACATGCGCACCCGCACACACAAGGCCCGAGCCCGGATTAGGGACAAGTCTATTTTCTAACATGGTATCGGAGCGGGTTGTCAGAAGCCCGAATTTGTTTCCGAGGAAAGTCCCAAATATTGGCCTCATGGATGGGCCATGGGAATTTGGCCCAATTTGGGCATTGTTTCAGGAGGCATCGATGATTGTTTTCGAGGTTCTCGTAATTGTTTTCGGGAAAATTCCAAGTATTGATCCCAGAATGAGAATTGGCTCAAGTGGACATTATTCGTGCGTTAGTCCAAGTCCAACAGAGTTTACCTAGTTGTGCTACAATCTATCATCTTGTGCTCAAGGTTTTAATGAGAATAACTCACATCCAACTATTTAAGTTGTCCACATACGCACATCTACATACACGAGACCCGAGCCCGAATTAGGACTGGATTCATTTTCTAACACCTGCCATCCGGCTATCCCGTATGACTAGAATATTATATCTACTCCCTTAAAAATGAAACATATTATCAACTAAACTACACTTGGACTTCCCAAAAAAAACTAGTGCCGGATCTTGGTTATATGTAGGCCACATTAATTTTCCAGCTTGAGCATTGCTCTATTTTTTCTATTTGAAACAGAGGCAAGATCTCCCCATGACCGTACAATTGAGCTATTTCTCCTATGCACGACAGCGGATTGTGAATGCATTGTTATCAGATTCAGCATCACAGAAGCATTTCTCCAAATCCCTATTCATCGTAGTAATTGGCAGCAACGATGTTCTTGACTATTTTAACAACCGATCAGGCGTGTCGAACGAATATACTACTCAGCAATACGTGGATCTCATGGCCTCTACCTTGAAGAGTATAATCAAGGTATATCAAATCACGATGAGTCTTACCGTTTTTGGAGTCAAATTCGTCCCGATCTGAATCTAAAATCCCAAAATTTCAGGGGATTTACGATCTGGGAGCGCGCAAATTTATGGTGATCGGAGTGCCGCCGGTGGGGTGCACGCCGAAACAGAGATACCAAATCGCCGGTGAGGAATGCAATGACGAGATGAACACAATGTGCCGGAATTTCAACTCGAAGCTTCTGCAATTACTGCCGGAATTAAAGTCTCAGCTTAAAGATTTTCAGTATACCTATCTCGATACATACGGCGTCGTCAGCAATCTGATCCAAAACCCGACGAGTTACGGTACGATATTTCAGCTGCGCATTTTATCGAACACTTGAACGCCTTTGGATTGGATGCTCCTGAACGCAACAAGGATCATTGATTGGAAAACCCATTGACGTACCAATTCTGTGTGTTTGTTTCTCAGGTTTTCGTGAGACAAAATCAGGGTGTTGTGGTCTGGGCAAACTGCGTGCGCAGGTTCCTTGCACGCCCATATCCTTGTTTTGCTTGAATCGCAGTGACCATATTTTCTGGGATGCTTACCATCCTACAGAGGCAGCTGCTCGGACTTTCATTGGTCTACTTTTTGGTCGATCCACTGAATATGCAGTGCCACTCACCATCCAACAACTCATTGCTATATAGGTGTTTTTTAACTTCACCGGTAACGAAGCGAGTGTCTTCTCACAAAAGTCTTATATCTCCATTTCCACGAGATTGTGTTTACCGAGATCATGTCAGTCATTTTAAATGATTGATTTAAAAAGATATTAATTTAATTAAAAAAATAAGATGACTTATAAATTTTTCATTCTACTTTCTATATGTCTCTATGATAAGTTATTTAACTTTATTATTATAATATTTAAAATAATAACTATTTATTTAAATAATAAAATAGAATTAAATAAAATAAATTTTTTTTTATTAAATAATGATATAGAATATTATTAAAAAATATAATAATAATATAAAATAATGTCATTTATGTCATTTTACGAAATTCAGTCACCTTATCAGGTAAATTTTCGAAAAAAATTTAATTAAATTAGTCACCTCATCAGTTACTTTATCAGTCTTCAGACACCTTATCAGTATCAGTCACCTTATCAGACTGATTTGTTAAACATAGTCATAAAGTGTCAAAATAAATTTTTGAATAGACTTTTTTTTACTAATAATCATATTTTTTGAAATGATATTGATCCACCATTGACTACTAAGATTACAATTCAGCACTGTTAATAATTAATTGGGATATAAACATTTTTTTTGAAATCATTATACATATTGAATTTTGATACAAATCTATTTTTTTTTTAATCGTGGATCCTGAAATTTAGTTCTAGAACGATTTTTTCCAAATGTGGTACTTTTTTGTATGATAGTATTATTTTTGTATATGATGAGATATAAGACAATAATACATATCATTAGGGGCTTAAATTTTAAATTAATTTTGATTATACTTGATACCATATCAAACAACACATAGTGGTTACGTTAATTTTAGTTTAAACTTTAAAGTGATTGCAATATATTCGCACATATACATTTATTTACCTATAAATATGATTATTTTTGTTTGAATGAACCGTATCAATCCTTACTTTTTCATTATTTCCATTACTCATTAATGCAGAACGAATGATCACAAACATGTAAACGGGTCGAACATGAATGAACGCAAATCATCCCGTTTGCGAGCTTGTTCGCAAACTGTTCGTGAACCTTAACAAACAGAGCTCAAATACGAAGCTTTGTTCGTTAAGCGTAATAAGCAAGCTCAGTTCGTTCGTTAAACTTAATAAATAGAATTTGAACATGGCATGTTCGTTCGAATTCGGTTTGTCTACGGCCCTATGTGGAAGTAATTTGATAGGGGAGACTCCAACAATGTACACCATGTTTTACATTGAGTTATATACCCATTTATAATTTGGCTCGATGAAAACTATCTATAGGGAGGTCAAAATCATCATTCTTTGACAAGATTCCAACAATGTCATCACTAGTAATTTCGTTTCAATTTTTGACCCTGACCAATGCCCTTTTTAAATTTATTAAACAATAAATTTGACAATTTGATAATCTCACTCGGGACCTCTATCATTTTATTTAATCAAGTCGTGTATTATGGTAGTACACGCCTCCATCTTTCATTTTTTCACAACTAGGTGACTCCTAATCAACGAAGTAATTTACTTTTAAAAAAACTAATTTAATAAATTAATAATCAAAATATGGAATAAAACACGTTTTACATACCAAAATATGAATCTCTACGAAATTTTGAAGGCACATGGAAAATTAGTACCTAAAATGAGGAATTGGGTAGTATATAATCATTGTATACTATGCAGTGCCCTTGTGGCACTGTGGGATTGGTCGGTCAGCGGGCCCGCACAAAAGTGTTAAACACTGACCCACCTGTCATACCAATCCCGCAATGCCACATGGGCACTGCATAGTGTACCTCAAACCCCTGAAATGAGCTTCATGCAGTGGAATAGATTGCCCATGCACTTCATCCAGCTGGTAGAGTTGAGGAGGGCGAAGGATCTCTGATATTAAAGATTCCTGATTTTCGTTAGCGAGGAAGGAGATTTCAAAATTTCCAGATCTAGACCTAATGCCGATTTGGAATTTGCATAAAGAATTGTAAAATGTAAATGTAAATATATATACTTTTTCCTTAAATAATACAAACTTACCTTTTCCAAAAAATAAAATAAAAACGTTTACATACTTAAAAATTTAAAATCAGAACAATAAATGTTTGTTATTACATTTAAACCATTTTATCATGATGGGGGTTGGGCGTTGGGGTGGGGTCCGAATCGGAACTTTCTCCAAATAAAGTAATAAAATCATGGAAATGTCACACATACACTCAATTATTTATTACATCATTTGGTAATGCAAGGCCAAAAGGAATAAACGATAATGTTTTAATTGATAATTGATACTAATAATATATACATCAAAACTAATAACAAATTTTGATTGACCAGTACCACCATACTATAAAACAACGAGGCATTGGCCAGTGGACATCATAACAAAAAAATGCAAAAATAAAAAACATTAGTTCGATGATCATGACTTCTCGTTCTCGCTGCCGCCATGAATTCCGATCAACCACCTTCCTCTCCGCACAAACCCTGCTACTTCTCTTTTGCAGTTCTCTCGCCGGAGCTGGATCCATTCCGGCGACCTACGTGTTCGGGGATTCACTCGTAGACGTCGGAAATAACGACTATCTACCGCTTTCGATTCTCAGAGCCGACTTTCCCCATAACGGCATGGATTATCCGGGGATGAAACCCACCGGAAGATTCTCAAACGGAAAGAACGCGGCGGATTTTATAGGTGTTGCATTATGTTTGTTCTTTTAATATTAACCGCGACCGCCGTGTCCCGGAATCGTTTTCTGCGTTTACTTATTTATTGTTTGGCAGCGGAGAAATTGGGATTGCCGACATCGCCGCCGTATCTTTCCCGGCCGCACGGTGTATTCATGAAGGGTGCGAGCTTTGCATCCGGAGGAGCCGCAATACTGAACCACACGGGAGAGAACGACAATGTGAGTATTGTACATTGAACTGATTTGATTTGATTTTTATTGAATATGGTCCATTCTCAACCGCATCATTTAAGAACCTGAAATAACAAAATGAATAAAAATACTAACACAACATTTATTACATTAATTTATCTCTATATATAAATACCGGGATGTGCAGTTACTTCAAAATATCTATGATACTTTTATAAATCACCTGAACACTTTCTTAATATATAAAAACAGGAATGTCTACTCTATATATAAAAACAGGAATGTCTACTCTATATATAAAAACAGGAATGTCTACTCTATATATAAAAATAGGGATGTCCGGCTACTTCAAAATGTCATCTTGACACTTTAATAAGTCACGCGTACACTTTCTTAATATATAAAAACAGGGATATCCGGCTACTCTATATATAAAAATAGGGATGTCCAGCTACTTCAAAATGTCACATTGACACTTTAATAAGTCTCCTTTTTTTAGGGATGTCCAGCTACTTCAAAATGTCACCTTGACACTTTAATAAGTCACCTGAACACTTTCTTAATATATAAAAACAGGGATGTCCAGCTACTCTATATATAAAAACAGGGATGTCCAGCTACTTCAAAATGTCACCTTGACATTTTAATAAGTCACCTTTTTTTAGGGATGTCCAGCTACTTCAAAATGTCACCTTGCCACTTTAATAAGTCACTTGAACACTTTCTTAATATATAAAAACAGAGATGTCCAGCTACTCAATATATAAAAACAGGGGTGGCTTGGGTTGGGCGG
>JAOYMZ010051934.1:0-13905 GCA_025802335.1 Pinguicula primuliflora | reverse complement strand
AAGTTTTTCAACACATGCTGCTTCAAAGTTGGCTGCTGGTGAAGCGTTCAAGATTTGCAGGCTTTTGTTTTCAAGAACGGTTGCAGTATTCACACATGAAAACTTGCCTATAAATAGAGAAGAGATCATCGGTTTCAATACACACAACCAACAAACGAGAGAAGAAGAATTTCTTCCGAGAGAGAGTTATTTAGGGTGTTCCTAAATTGGGCGGAGTGACAAAAATATTGGGGAAATATTTTTGGGTAGATATCCGGTGTTGGTTAGCCTCTAAAACTTCTAGAGAAGACTCTCTTGTAAGATTGAGGGTGAATCACGTTAAATTCTCGGTGTCCATTTATTTATTGCATCTGCCTGATTCCATTACTATTATTCAACCGCTGCGCCCAACAAGAAGGATGGAATCTGCACCATGTTAGATCTGTGATAAGGTTGAGAAGACCACACCAGTTGTGGAGCGGATAATTGAGTGAGGTGCCAGCAATAAAGGGGAGTGTTGAAACTCAAGAAAAAAAAGGCACCCACACAATCGAGCTACGATCTCGATCCTGAAATATGAGAGTTCTTCTTATCCAAGACATACTTTTTGGGACAAAAAAATTCTGTCCAAGACATATTAATGTGGACCGTTCGATTTAATCTGACAGTCCACCATTAATCTGTCCCAAAAATTATTCTTCCACTTGCGCAGAACAGCTTCTCCGAGCCACAGTGCTCCGATGGTCGATGCCATCTCCTCCTCTGCGGTTCCTCCTCCTGTACCAATTTATGCTGAACACTGCCGCCTTGAACGCCTCGAAAAGATCCTGTTCCTACCCTTCTCGGCATCCACAACCCTCAGCGGCCTCTGCGATTGGGGCGTATACGGAGATCTGGTGGAGGTCGATGCCGCCGATGATTTTCACTTCGCTTGGGTTGATATCAACAACGCCTACAAGGTTCTCCATCTCGGCGGCGTTCTATTCGACCATGATATTGTGTGGAAGATCATGGAAAGGGCCGTCCATCTATTTGCCAAACTCCATGGATTGGCGGGTAAGGGTCGACGGCGAGCATTGGGTTTTCTACTGATTTCTGCATATAGCTCTGTAATTCTTTACTCCGCCATTCATTCTCAGATTTTGTATGATTTGTATTCAGCCATTGATGTTGTATATTATGTTGTGTTCTTGGATTGGTTCTTGTATATTATGCTGTGTTCATTGAATTTCTCTCAATCAGTCTCCGATTTGGCATATTATGTTGTGTCCTTGGATTGGGGTAGAAGGATATGCAGAAGGATTTTTACACTTAGCTGCTGATGGCTCACCATTTTTTGGACAGATTAATTTGGACCGTCGGATTGAATCGAACGGTCCAGATTAATCTGTCTTGGACAGGAGCTCTTTGTCCCTGAAAATATGTCTGGGAGGAGAAGGGCTCTCAATTAAATATACCCGGAACCACAGCGATGTAAATTAGAATTTACTCCGGTTGCTACAAAACATATTGACTATTAATTATCTTGATTAATTATTTGTAGTTTCTCTTGTTAATTTAACACTACTTGATTATTTTCGTTCTACTTAATCTCTCATATTAATTTTTTTATCTCGTTGTTCGGATGTTATTTCACTTTGAGATACAATGGCCGGGAGTTGTGATCTACACTCAAATTCCCATGTTTTGATGTTTGGAGGTATAAGAAGAACACATGAACAGTTGATATTTTGGAGTTAGAAGAAAACTTTCTTTGTGTTAAGCAAATTGTATTAAACAAAAACATGTGTACAACTATGAGCCTGATTGTATGGTGAACAAATGTAGACATTTTTTTTAATAATGCATTTATTGATAATGGTTCTAGAAAACGTACAAGGTTTGACTAGAGAACTTAACCCCCAAAATAAAAAAGAAGCTTCAAAACAAAACCTAGTAATTGTCTACCCATTTAATGACCCTAAAAATTAAATCAACGGAAAAACCTAAACTTGGATTATACGTGGACAACTCCTGCCCATTCGAACCAACTAAGTGAGGAGGGTAAACCGTCTCGCCTCCTCAAAACCTTTTCCGGTAAACCTCCGGGTAGAGGAAAATCCGGTAAAAGAAAAAAGAGCACGACACTCGGCTTGCTTCCTTGTACAAGAATGTGCGTGTATGCCTACCCACTAAATGAACCTATTCCCGACTTGTTCCCGACATTAAATGCCTTGAGTGATCCTTCCTTCGCCTGGTTGATCCTTCACCATCCTTCTTGTCTATCCTCCCATCATCTAATTGGGCATCTCCTTAATTAGAATTGTATATTAAGACCCTGAAGAATGCTCCTCTCACTTGGGCAGGATGGCCAAGGCATCTTAGAAACCGTCAGCAAATCTTGTATCATCGAGATGGAGGCCCATATCACTTTTGAGGTCGATATAGTTATTCCATCAAACCTGTAGGAGCACCTGCACTTCCAAATCTCCCATCATATAATAAGAGGGATTAAAATATACACGAATGCTAACACCTTACCACCTCCTCGTTGCCGCCAGCATCGAAACCTGTCAAATAGATCAGAACCAATATATGTAATGCCAATCCTTTGCTGAATTACCAAACAATAGTATATGTTATGAACAATTATTCGTGATTCGATTATATATAAAGTTGTTGATATTCATAATAACCAGTACAATATATCCTAAACCATTCCTGATTTGTCCATATCGCCCTATAGAGCACTCTCCAGATGAGCATCTTGATGTGCTCCTGAGTCTCTGAATGGATCAATTACGTGAGTTAAGGCTAAGGCACAGGTGAAACGACCTATAGCTGAGTGTACCTAGAAGCAAGTATCCGAGCCAGCAGCAGGATGAGGAGGTGGAATAGCCATAATCCTATCCATCAGTTCCGAAGGAAAGCTCAACTCTAGCACAACCTTGTTCCAATTACCAGACGGAAGACAATAGGGCTTACGGTCCGTTCCTGGTCTAAAAGAGTGATCAAAGATGTGTGCAAGAAGGGGTGCTCAAAGTGGCACCGAGTATCTCTCCAAAAAACACCCAGACGGTTATTCTGACGAGCCAAATGGAGGTTCTACCCAAGTGCTTCCAGAAATGATAATTGTGGATGTTAACTTGAGTGAGAGATGTGCCAGTAGTTTGGTATTTAGATTGTTAAAGAAACATTCGCCTAGTGGTTTAATTAATAATTTTGCAAGTTTAGTCTATTTAGAGACAAAGTGTTGGGACATTTAGCATTATTCTTTGTCAAATATGACTTAACTATCTATCATAATTTGCAAGCTATTCTGCCTATTTCGATAAAATTCCCTACACTATCCAAAAAAAAAAAATCTTCAGATTGAAAAGATTTGCACCCATAATTTATCTTGGACTATAGAAAATTCCCATGCCAGCTTAATCAGCTTCTCAATTCCAACCGGTCATGTTCCTTTCTACGGCTTAATTTGTTTAATGAAAAGTATTTTATTACCCTACGTTCATTCGGAATCATGATCATCTTCGGTGGATGAATAAAATTCAGTAAAAAGTACGATAAATATTAATCATTACCACAATTAATAGCAAATACATAGATAACAAACTAACGAAAATGCGCAATGCAACAATTCAAATCCAGCGTACAAAGAAACAAAACATAGTTTTCAGAACAAAGTTGGATTTTCGGTCGCATATTCGATACACCAAAGAAAAATGACCAGTAGAGTTCTGCATAGCAGACGCTTAAAAAAGGGAAGTTCCTTTGCCTTTCTTGTCTCCACCAATTTCAAAATGCTTGCAACGCTGAAAAGAATGATGATAAGGCCAACGTCGTAAACCATAGATATATCGAAGAAAATTGAACGCCGAATTGAATACTAACCTTGATGGGATGCTGAGAGAAATGCTTGCACGTCTGACACTGGAGCTTCAGTACAATCTTCTTGGTGGTTTTGGCCTGATCAGGAAAACAGTGTACACTTAAAACTACTTGTACATGACAAATGATGCAAACAGGGTAGAAGGTCGGGTTTAGTCTTTGCTGAGATACTCTGGTTTTTAATATACTCTTACACCTTCGACACTCGAGGTGAATAATCGAGCAGATAGTAGTGTTGAATAAATGGGTACTGAATAGAAAACTATACCTTCTTGTGGAAGATCTGCTTCGTCTGGCCACCATATCCAGATTGTTTGCGATCATAACGGCGCTTACCCTGCACGGCAAGTGAATCTTTCCCTTTCTTGTACTGGGTAACTTTATGCAATGTATGCTTTTTGCATTGCTTGGACTTGCAAAAAGTCTTTTTAGTCTTGGGAACGTTCACCTGGAAGAACAGAATAGGTAACATATCAAATCGAGATCAGAAATGACACAAAGTCCAGCTTCTTGGCAGAATATGAAGGACTATACAAAGGATGGAAGTCAGCCATCGGATTTGTCCAACACTGATATGCTCCTACTCCCAAAAATATTACATAAACTGAAGAATAATAACCAAATAAATTTATACCTGGAAAGATAATCATAGATGCATGATACATCAAGAAAACAACGTACTCAAATGAACTTGGTTCGATTTTGAAAAGATGCGACCACAAAATTGAAGGTGGGTTTTCACCAACAAATAAATACGGGTTCTGTAAACAAGATACTATCCAAAATGACCTAAAAAGAATGCAAACATTGAAGCGATATAAAACCTAACGCAAGCCATCCAAAGAAATCTACATCACAGATACGTGTAAAACAATATAGATTAAATCTCGTAGGCTCAATTCCTTCCATGTTTCACACTCCATGTATCAAATAACACCCTTAAAATCAATTCAATCAAATTATAAACCAGAATTCAAAACTAGATGACTATATCTATCTCGTATCAAACAAGAATCATAAAATCGATTCAAATACGATTCGCAGCTCAAACTGGCAAACTATATCCAAAATTCAAACAAGAATTAAAAGTACCATTTCTGCGGCGGGCTGAGACGGCCGTAGTTTCTTCAGAAATGCTCGAGGGTGCGAGATTCAGTTTCGTCGACCTTCGATGCCCTAGGCAAAATGTACTATATAAAGAACTAGGGTTTTTTAGGCAGCAGAATAATGGGCCGGCCCAATTGAGGATTTACTTATATAATGTTGTCGTTACATGAATTGGGCCAAATAATAATTACTATATTTTTACTAGTGAACCACAAGGAAAAAAAATAACTAATGATAAATTATAGAGTGAAGTTATGGTTCGATTAGGCCCGAATTGTAATCATGATTTAAATGAAAATCTCATTATTATTGTCAGATTAATATCCAACAATTACGATTAGAAATCGGAACTATAACAACAACGACAATAAATAGGGAATTTGGAGTTTTGTGCTTATTATCATTATTTATTGACAACCATCCAAATATAACATATTAAACAGAGCCTTGCTTTTCTTTTGCAACATTTCAATCTTGTTATGACTTGTACAATTCGATATCACATTAACAGATCAATGTGATACCGCAACTTCTCTGATTCGATGGTATATGATTCCCCTTGCTAGGCATAGTTTATGAACTCTTCTGTTCTGTTTGGCATGCCAATTATACCCCTTTTTTTGTTGGCCATGTCTTGCAGACTATCTGTTTGTTGAAATGCCCGTCTTGCGTGGTTGCTCAACAACTGTTGCCATTACTTTCAAGCTTACAGCTTTCCTGCAATGTATGTTTTGTTGTTCCAAATCTGGTGAGAAGCTCTAGCAAGCTTGTAGTTTTTTCAGCAATCCATGCTGTTTTTTCTACATATGCTTGCATTTCTTGCAAACCCCCAGCTTATCTTGCAATGTCTGTTGTTACTCCATTATGTTTTGCGCCACACGCACTCACGAGCACATCTACAAGGATTTGCACCTACAGGATGTAGAACCTCTGGCCTCAGCAGCTATACAACCCAACCAACTCCGGCACTCGAGTTAGTAAGGCACCACGCCGCACCGAATCCCACTATAAGGTACCCCATTTCACACCCATACCCACACCCCCACTCACTTACAATATTTAAGTGATGTGAGAGGGGGTGTGGTGGTGCCGTGGCCCGGGTAGTGCCTTAAATCATTTTTTGGGCTTCACCACTTATATTGGCATATCCTGCAAACTTTGTGCTTCATCTTTACATTCTCCAACTAACACCATTTGCAGCATGAAAAGCAAGAAAACCATTTACATCTAGCTGTATTTCTTGTTGCTGCTGGTGAATTCACAGGCTCATCATCTGTCCTGTCAATCCCCCTTTCTGACTCTCCTCCCATTCTGATCATCATACAGGAAAATGATATGTCGATATATGAACAAGGCAACCAGATCAAAAAATGCTGAAGCAATGAATGAAAGAGGGGGGGAGTTACACTGAAAATGCAAAAGATGTTGTGGTAGTTTTCGTCCTCCTCGGAGGCCGAATGACTCCGTGGTTTTGATGAGCTTCGCATTCCTTTATCACCTCCTTCATGGTTGCCTCTGCTATTCCGAGCTCACTTTTTCTCATGTCAGCAGCTTCACTATCTTCATGCTCATGAGCAAGATAACCAAACATATGGATGCTGAAGACTGACTCATGAGATGCTAATGGAGGGCGCTCAATCGCTTGGATAACAGGTGCTTCTGTTGTGGTTGTTGCAACATCATCTGATGTCTCATCTGCAGTTCTTGTGGTGCCAGATGAGGGACTTGGTTCTGTTTCTGTGTGATGATGATCAGGTGCTGGTTTTTCAACACAAATGGGATTTTGTGGTTTCAGATTGGATGAAATGCTGGTTTCATTAACTACAGGATTTGAAGATCCCATATCAATTTTTACAACAACAAAGACTCTTACATAAAACAGAACATGAAGCACAAGTTTAGAACAACCCAAATCAAACCAAACATATCCAGTAAATCCCGACCACAAAGTTTATAACAACCCACAAAGTTCAATGTCTTTCACATGCAAGATGAGACCATTTTAGAACATCCCAATAACAAAAAATGGATATGGAATGGGCAAGGAGTTAAGGAAAATTGAGAAATATGGGAGAAGAAAACAGAGTTTTTTGAGAATTGAAAGTGCATGTAGAACATGCAGGCTGAGGAAATGAAGAATTGGGGAAAAGGTTTGTGTATTTTCGACCAAAATCACACCAAAACTGGCCGGAAAAAATACAAAACGCTTTTTCCACAATGCGCAGTTTGATCAATGACAAGAAAGAGGGAGAAAAAGTTGCACAAATTCATGAGAAGAGATTGGAGAAAGAGACAAAGAAGGGAAAAAGTAGCTGGCCAAACTGTTGGCCTAACATTATTTTTAGGGTGTTGTGGAGCTGGAGCCAACTTTCATGATTTTAATTGATAAGAGACATTGCAGGAATTTGGATAAGCCCATAATGATTTGTAGCATATCATTTTTAGAATTTTTTGGCATGGTGCGAAGATGTTTAGTTTTTATATTGATGGGTGCGAAAATTTAATAATATATTACAAATGTTAAAAAAATTAGGTTTTTATCCTCATGATGTTGAGACGGGCCAAGATGACCTTCCAAAAAAAAAATGTTGAGAAGGTTTATATTGGGGGAGAAATGAAGATGATCAAGGTACTCCTCTATTATCAATGAAGGCTGTTGCCATGATGGAGAGCTGAGTTTCTTTTGTACATTTATAACAATGTTACAATTGTATTTGTAGCCTACTGCAAGTATGTAGTCAACAAATATATCCCTGATTTTATGAGATTATATATAATAAACATAATTTTATGGGATTTTGTTTATTTGGTGAACATCAATTGATTTGAGGGATCTATCTTACTAATACCCATCAAGTTCAGTAGTGAGTGACCCAACACCAAACTTGTATCATGCCTCATAAAATATCTTTTAGTGAGGATATCAACTAACAGATCTCATATCATACAAAAGTGTGGGGGTGTCCAATGGGTCGGTTGGTATCGGTCCAGCTCAGAACCGGTACACGATTTTGGTACAAGTCCCGGACTGAACTGATACCGGTCCTAACCGGTACCGGTACTGGGCCGGGAGTTTACTGGTACCGGTATCGGTACTGGACCGGTACCAAATAGTGGTTTTAAAAAAAATTAAAAAGTTATTTTTAATTGTCCTGTCAGTACCGGTATCGATTTTTAAGCTATTGGTACCGGTTACTAACCGGTACCGACCTTTGGTACCGGTAATCGGTACCGGTCTCGCTACCGGTACCGATAGGGACAGTTGGACACCCCTATGCAAAAGGAATCAATACCATGCTATTTTCAAGTTTCTCTTTAATAAAGTATCAATTCACTTCAACAAACTTTGTTTGGTCATGCTAAACTTGATTTTCCCGATATATAGATTATTGCTTTATTGTCATATTTCAATTGGCATGCATCCACCAACAGAAAGCCAAGATCAGTCACCAATTTCTTCATTCAAAGTACCTCGGTCAAATCACGAGCTATTCTGCAGAGTTCAACCTCAACACTGGAGAGTTTTTTTCACCTCCTGAATGCTATGGTGCCCAATGGTCCCAAATTTTAATTAGACCGTTGGATCAAAATTCAACGGTCCAGATCAAATTACTCATTTAACATCTACATAAAAATACTTTTGATCGGAACATGTTGAATTTTGATCCAATGGTATAGATTAAAATTCGGGATCATTCGGCACCATAACATTTGGGAGGTGAACAAAATTCCAACACTGGGTAGGGCAACCACCTTCTGCTTCTTACTCCTACGTGTACCTCCAACAAGAGTAAAGTATCAAGATGTGAACTTGCGGTCCATCTTGTTACCAGCACAATCTACATCGCTGTATGATTGAATAGAAGATGGTCATTCACAATCCTTAAAAGTGAAGGATGGAATATATAAGGCAATTTCAAGAGTGATGATTGAGCTGAAAGCAATGTCACCAGTGTACAAGAGCCCTTGCTCCATCTTCTTGGTGTACCAAGAGTTCGGGTTTGAGCCTATTTTTTGCCCTTTAATAGACTCAGATCACAACACATGGCTGGATGTGACCGAGTCCACAATCCATGTACTAGAGGAGAAATGTTTAGCTAGAGTCTGGGCCAGGACAAAAACATTTGAACTCGACTTCATCAATCTGTGCTAGAGTGGATGTGCTTGGTATAATCTGCAATACATCTTTAAGAGCCTTACTGATCTCTAAACGCATGATTTCAGCAACGTTCGGTTGGTTACAAGGCCCGGGGCAATCTTGCACTAAATCTAGAGGAGATTGAAGAGCCATGTGAGCATGATGGTTGCGTCATTAGTCGACTTCTCTTTTGTCGTTCTTTCAGCTTGAAACAATTATGAATAGAGTATCCATATATCTTGCAGTGATCGCATGTCTTTAACTTGTAACAATCTCCGATAAGGTGGCATGGTATATTGCAGTGTGCACAATGCACCTCTCCTCGGTTTCCCTTTGAATCACTTCCCTTGATAAGGCTAGAGTTTCTCTGTGTACCAAGCAATGTTCCTCCTCTTTTATAAGATCTCATGAGTTAAGCTAACATAGCATGATATGATCCCATAGCCCATAGCATTTTCTTCTTTCTTTTTTTCCACTGTCAAAATTGTGGAATACACTCTATTCAGACTTGGTAAAGGATTAATGGAGAGTACCTAACTGGAAATCTGCTCATACATCGAATAGAAATTTCATAACTCTTTCTTACTTATTAATACCACATTTGCATTTCACAATCGGTCTCATATAGTTGAGTTCATTCCAGAGTCCCTTTAATTTGTTGTAATAGATCGTTATTGTTCTTTAACTATTTTTTAACAAAAATTATTTGAACACAAACTAATTTACCGTTTAAGCCCTAGATGAGCAAGAGTGCCTCTGGGGAAAATTGCCATCGTGCTCATTCTTGACACCAATACTTCTGGAACAAAGTGTTTCAATTATTCCTAGGCGGGTGCTTTTCCGGAGGATGATAATCCGAGCTGAAAGCCGTGAAGTTATCTTTCGGATTGTATCCGTGCATCGAATATCCGGAAACTGATGCTCCTGGAATTTTCTCCATATCTTCATCTTCTTCTTCATTCTCCATTGTTGTTCTTCTTGTTTGTACAATATGTCTACCACCATCAACAATGTCCTGCCAAACAAACTTTTCAGGCTCATGTACGTAGAGCATACAAAATGTACAGTTCAATCCAACAACGTTACCTTGAGAAAATTTTAGGTGCCGAATAAACGAGTTATGTACTAAATTCTAATCATGATCGTAAATCAAGTATTAGATCAAAATTTCGACGGTCATGATTATAATTCGACACATAACTCATTTTATTCAGCACCTGAAGTTTCTCACGTTACCTTTATCAAACTAGAGTCACTGTCATCTTTGTTATATGCTACCAGAGTTGCTACCTTCACTGCAAAAGTGAAAGATGCAAGACGAAAATGGAAGATGCAACAAAAAACTTACAAATCTCTAAATTCTTTATTAAATTTGGAACGTACCTCGACGGCCATGGGAACATGAGTTTTCTAGCAAAATGAGAATCAGGAGAATAAATGTAGCAAGTGCAGTAGGCCTGATAAGCGTCAACATTGTCTTCTGAACTAGTTTTGTAAACTTAAACATGCCAATGAATCCAAGAAGCATGGCTCTGTTTATATAAATATAGTTTCTATAGAGAAATCAACTCAGGCAATCAAGTCAATGCTTGTGTTTCAACGACTACTTTTTTTTTCTTCTTCGGTCCATATACTATTGTACTATATGGACAGACAGGGCATCGGAAAACTCGAATGTTCAGTGGCAATGCCCGGTTTTCAATTAGATAAAAACAATAACAAAGGCATGTGTGATTCATTTATAAGTATATAATAATATACTATGCCTCCATGCAAGCAACTATTGGAAAAGCTTAGCAAACAAGTTCATGTTTAATAATATTGATGTTCTTCTTCTTTGACTGGCTGTTGTTTCGGTGTTTTTTAGTTAATTAAAACTTGTATTTCACCCTATACACATGTACATAATTACAAACTAGATGCCAATATCAGGGTCAAAACTTGTATTTCAGTGTTTCGAAGGAGCTTGATTGTGTGGTGATGATGTATTCATCTTTTTGTGTATTACAAGATATTCGTTCGGAGAAGATAATTGGGCGTGGCAATGAGAGGAATGACTTATACTATGTTGACGAAGTGGACTCGATGCCAGGAAGGACACACTTGACTCATGCGTCAACCTAATCTAAAAGTTGGTTGTGGCACCAACGTCTTGGTCATCCTTCTCACAAATATCTTCGCCGATTATTTCCTCAATCTTCTTCTAGTACTCCTTTGAATTGTGAAACTTGTGTTTTAGCTAAGAGTCATAGGCATTCATTTTCTCCTTCAAATACCGTGTCCGTCACATTTTTTTCTTAGTATATTCTGATGTTTGGGGTCCTGCGCCGTCAGTTGGGGGGCAGAGATTTCGCTATTTCGTCTTATTTATTGATGATTGTTCTAAGATGACATGGATTTATTTTTTCCAGAATCTGAAGTGTTTGACAAATTTTCTCAATTTTACCGCATGGTTTTTACTCAATTTAAAGCCAAGATTCAAGTTCTTCGGTCTGATAATGGGGGGAGTTTGTTAACCAAAAAATGCAGAATTTTTGCTCGAAAAACGGGATGCTACACCAAACATCCCGTTCTTATACCCCCAACAAAATGGTGTAGCAAAAAGGAAGAACCGTTTTCTTCTTCAAATCACCCGAACCCTTATGTTTGAGTCCAAGGTTCCTCAGATTTTTGGCCAGAAGCTGCATCCACAGCCACTTATCTAGCCAATAGGCTTCCTATTCAAATTTTAAACTTTCGTACTCCCATACAGACTTTGTCTGAACACTCTCGTGTGCCTCCACCATTGTCTCTTGCTCTGCGAGTATTTGGTTGTTCGGTATACGTTCATGTCCCTAAAGTGAATAGGTCGAAATTTGATCCATGTGCCGAAAAATGTGTCTTTATGGGATATAGAAAATCTCAGAAGGGGTATCGATGCTATAATCCTGTTACCCACCAGATGTTTGTTACTATGGATTGTGACTTCATCGAGACAGAATACTTCAATCACACACCTACCCACTCAAGGAGTCAAGGGGAGATACATGACCCGATTGACGTCCTTGAGTGGTTGAGCCCTTCCTCCAGCGAGCTGTCACATTCTCCAGTTGTGCCTCATGCACCATCATCGCCCCCACATCATCTTTACTCCCATCCACATCATCTCATGTTCCTCATGCACAAGTACTACCAGAACCTACCCATGAGTCAGGTAGACTGCCCACTTCGGAGCACGACGTTGATATAATATAGTCAGATCTCACAGGGCAACTCCAAGGATCTTCTTCAGTGGATACTCCGGTAAGTACACTTTCGCCTGAGCCAGTTTCTTTGGATATTATGCCATCTGACCTTGATGCAGGATCTCTAGTGACTCCTATTCGAGTTCTTCCAAATCGCTTTACTCGGGGAATTCCCCAGAAGCGGTTCACTCCAGATCATGATCCCAAGACCAAGCGGTATCCTATTGCTGATGTCGTAAGGGGGAGTTGTCTGCATCTGCTCGAGCATTCTCTGTTGCAGTATATGGCGAGGATATTCCTCGCAATAAGAAAGAAGCCTTAAAAATTCCAGAATGGAGACACGCTATGGAAGTTTAGATGAGTGCCCTAAAGAAGAATGAAACCTGGATGAAATGTGACTTGCCTCTCGGGAAGAAATCTATTGGTTGTAGATGGGTGTATACTATTCAACATAAAGCTGACGGTTCTATTGAAAGATTTAAGGCTAGGTTGGTGGCAAAAGGTTATACCCAGACGTATGGCGTGGATTATTCAGAGACTTTTTCTCCAGTGGCCAAACTTGACACAATTCGGGGCTTGTTCTCGTTGGCTGTGAATCTAGATTAGCATCTTTACCAGTTTGATGTGAAGAACGCCTTCCTGCATGGTGACTTATCTGAGGAGGTGTATATGTCTCCTCCACCCGGTTTCTCTACTTAGTTTCGTTCTCACGAAGTGTGCAGATTGCACAAGGCATTATATGGTTTGAAGCAGTCACCCAGGGCATGGTTTGGGAGATTTACGATCGTTATGAAGAAGTGTGGGTACACCCAGAGTAACTCCGACCATACCCTATTTCTGAAGCGATGGCCCCAAGGCATCACTTACCTTATTATCTATGTCAACGACATGATTATCACCGGAGATGATGTTGGTGAGATAGAAGAATTGGGGAAAAGTTTGTTCCGAGAGTTTGAAATGAAAGACTTGGGAATGCTGAAGTATCTCTTGGGGATAGAAGTGATGAGGTCTAGGAAGGAGATCTATATATCTCAGAGGAAATATGTTTTGGATCTTTTGGCTGAGACAGGATTGCTAGATTGCAAGCCAATTGACACACCTATGGTGGTTAATCATGGACTGAAGATGATGGAGAAAGCTGAACCAGCTGACAAAAATCGATACCAACACATGGTGAGAAAATTGATCTATTTGGCACACACCCGACCTGATATCTCGTATGCAGTAGGGGTGATGAGCCAATTTATGCACAACCCTCAGAAGGAACATATGGAGACAGCTTTTAGAATTCTGAGGTTACTTGAAAGGATCACCTGATACTGGAGTCATATACTCAAAGAATGGACATTTGGACATTGCAGCTTACACTGATGCGGATTAGGCAGGTAGCCTTGTGGATAGACGCTCTACTTTGGGGTACTTTACTCTCGTTGGAGGGAATCTTGTCACTTAGAGGAGTAAGAAGCAGACAGTGGTGGCGAGGTCTAGTGCTGAGGCAGAATTTCGAGATATTGCTAGAGGGGTAACAAAGATTCTATGGCTTATTTAATTGATGACTGAGCTTGGATTTCCGCCCAGGTATGTGTG
>JAOYMZ010051923.1:0-13905 GCA_025802335.1 Pinguicula primuliflora | reverse complement strand
AAGACCCAAACCGCAGATGGTGTCGTGTGAGAGTGGCCGTCTTCTTTTCTGCCGTATGAAACCCTAGCGGAGGATATGTAGCAAAGCGGATGGTGTCGTGAGTGAGATTGATTTTTTGGTTCGGTCAAGTGGTGTTCAATATGGTGGCATCACTTTTTTTTTAATTGATCTTTTAATTTTGACCATTGGATTTCATTAAAATCCAATGGCCAACATTCTCCCACAAATTTCACACCCTATCATCCCACATAGGAAGCGTAGTGTTAATCATAAGAATATTTTTTTAAATGAGTATTATTGCGTAGTCAACCCCTACAATTTCTTCTTATTTTTAGAACTTAGACCTTCTAATAAATAAGCAGCTCTTGACATATTTTTCTTCTTCTTAAAATTAGAATGATATTTTTTAAATTATATCAAACACATAAGTAATATATAAGATAAAATTAACCTTAATTTCATCCGTTTAATAAAGCTTATTTTGGTAATCTATCATTAGTTTAATAATATATAATTAAAATTAAATTTTAAATAATTATTTTTTTATGACATTGCAAAAAATAATATTTATTCTAAAACTAAGAACAAGTACTAGATGAATTATAAGAAGAATCATAAGAAGGAGAAGACAAAAACTGTGGCATATATGTTACTGAGGATGGCTATAAACAGATGGATTTCAGAACAAAATGAAGCCGATGCATTGAAGATTGAGCAGCTGACTATAAGTTTATTATAGAGAAGATGATTTGTCAGTTGAGATGTAAATCATGATATATAATATCTATCTTGTCTGAATCCAGTTTCAAGTGTATGAGTCCCTACAATAAGAATGAGACTTCTCTTTGACAATGAACCATGAAAGAGCTAAAAGGTATGAATTTTTTTCAATTGCACTTAGAAAAACTTGTTAAGGAGTTGCTTCCCACGAGTGCATTTGCTATCACTAGATCAAGTGTTCTGTCAAACTATGTAAAATACTTTGCAGCAAATAAGCTCAGCTGAGGCCTGAGTGTAATGGATAACTGAATTCCAGAAACCAACATCCCAAGTAAGAACATTGGAAATGCCATAAAGCATGTAGACAAAAATTCAAGAAATAATGGCAAGAGGTATATGCCTCCATATGGCAGGCCACTGTCCGTTCTTGAACCATACGAAGTTATGACTTATCAAGCCAGGAACTAAGCATGATTAATTAATTATACATAATATGAAAGCAAGCCTTTGAAGAACTCACAATCATAATATCATTCTGTTTAACGTGATAAATAGCAGATAAAAACACTCAACTATAAATATAAATATCAATTACCTGGATAACAGAGGGGAGAAAACAAACCAAGTAAACTTTTTGTAGCTTGTGTTATTAGGTCTGCCTTTTTTTTGTGGGTGGGTGCGTATTTGAGGGCCGGGTCTTTTTTTGATCGTTAAACCATTATCTGCTCAACGCAAGATGCTTATGAGAGTGCTAGGATTTACAAGGAGAAGAAAAAACTGTGGCATGATAAGTGCATCACCCGAAAATTCTTCTATGAAGGCCAGCAAGTGCTCCTATTCAACTCAAGTTGGAAACTCTTCCTTGAAAAGTTCAAGAGCAGATGGTCTGGCACCTATGAGGTTGTCAAAGTTTACCCCTATTGAGCTGTGAAGATCAATGATGAAGAATCTAGGGTGCTCAAAGTCAATGGTTACAGATTGAAGATGTATACTTCCCTCAAGACCTTGTCAAAAGGAAGGAGGCCATACACTTCAGAGATTGAGGAAGAAAGTGGTCTATCTAAGGACCATAAACGTAGAGCTGTTTTGGAGACAACCAAAGAAGAGTAATTTTTATTTTAGTGTTTTTCTTTAGTTTCTTAATGCTATTTTTGAAAGCAAATGCAGACAAGTCGGGGTAAGACCAAGTGTGGGGTGAACCACCCCAAGGCAGTAACTTCAAAGAATCGAGAAGGCCATCTCCAGTGCCAAATGCAAGATATGTAGCAACTTCCACCAGGTTATATTGCTCCAAAACTCCCTTGAGCATAAACTCTATGATTTCGGCCTTTAGTTAGTTTAGTTGTGGGCAAGTGAAGTTTTAAGTGTGGGGTGAGGGGTAGTATTTGCAGCGTATCTTGTTCATCTTGTCTGATGCCTACCATTTGGTTCATTCTGCTATAGACTTGATGTTTTTTGGCCCAAATTTTCACTTGATCATCTACTTCTTGCTCACTTACATTCGGATGGTTATATGTACCTATGCAATGCTCTCTTATTTGTGGCTTGAATGCTTATTTATGCCTATTTGGAGGATGGTATTGAACTCTTCAGTGGTATGAATGGTGGAGTGCATTAGTTTAGTACAGGTTTTTTCTGGTGTCGAACCTTCGGTCCCGGACACCCAATTCTTACATACTCGATGGCTATTGTGGCCATCGGTTATGAAACCGACGACCACGATTAGACCCGCAACTTCCAAGATTCATAATGTTGAGATGATATACAAAGAAGGAAACAATCCTAGATTTCAGTGCTCCTTGTTCTCTCAAAACAGCCAAATTACGAGCATTGTCAAGCGTGTATTGTGCCCGACGACCAGCTGCTAGGGCGGAAGCAGTATGTTTTGAGGGCTATTGATTACCTAAATTACGACATTGGATTCTTTGATCGGATGGAGACGGAGTGCTTGAATTTGCAAGGTATGGTTCTCTCCCGGAAAATATCTTCATCTGTCGGCATTGACTTTTAGGAGAACCTAGCAGTGGGAAATTAAAATGCATTGAATTTGCAAGGTATGATTCTCTCGCGGGTCTAATCATGGCCGTCGGTTAATAACCGATGGCCACGATAGCCATCCGGTATGTAAGGATGGGGTGTCCGGGACCGAAGGTCCGACACCAGAAAAAATAATCTAGTTTAGTGGTAATCTGAGGTTGAGTATTCACACTTTTTAAATGAGAGAAGAGAGAGATGCAACCTTTAACTTGGTCTGAGTAAGTTGATTTTGGTGAACTTGATTGTGACCTTTGATCTATATTGAGAGCCAACTTAAGTTCAATCCAAGAAGCCGAAGAAAGAAAAGATTAGAAGGCTAAAGAAATCAAAGAAAGAAGAAAACTAGATCTCTCATACGAAACAAGAAGGAAGAGGTGCAATTGAAAAGCGGAGTTATCTGAAGCACCCCTTCATCACATGAATGGAGACTAAAGTCCACAAGTCAAAGCAAAAGGAAACCTGGAGCAAATTCAGGACACCCAAGAGTTCGGCAACAGACAAAAGAAGGAGTTGAGCTACATCAGCAAACTGAAAACAGAAAATGCAAAGGAAGGAAAACAGTTTGGTTGAAGAAACAAGAATGGGGCTCATGAGCAATAGATCACCATTATCTCTTGAGCAGACTAGACATAAAGGACTGTCCACATTCTATCTAAGCCAAAGTGAGAGGTCATCATGTCTGCTCCAACTCCATCAAGAGAGGAACCTTTCACCTAAACACTATCCCCTAATTGAGTGTGATAGAGTTGAGGTTTGGCCTGAGATTGCTGCAAAAGTTCATGCACTAGGATATAGGAAAGACGGAGAAGATTTCAATTCATCCCTATAAAAGCAGAAGATAGGAGAATAGTTCAATTCTACTAGGACACACTTGAGAGCTGCTAGGGGAGCATAGACTAAAAATTGTATAGTGATGCATTCCTGCCCTTACCTAGTTTCAAGTCCCCATTTGAGCTTGCATTCGCATAGCCCTAACAGTGCACTATCCATTTGAACCATATGGATGCCTCTGGTTACTTGCTTCAAGCTATTCTTCAACCTAGACTTATCTATACAATGCATGACACCCTCTTTGAGCTTATTCTTCATTAGTCTCATGCATTCATGCTATATTGATTGAGTCTCTTGTAGTTAAGATTGATCATATGATTGAGGAAAAGCATCGTCTAAGTGTGGGGTAGTTGATAAGTTCACATTTCACCATGTTATGAATTTATTTAGTGTACTACTTTTCATTATATTTTGCCTTATACACTTTCACTATGACCTAAATCATGTTCATTTGTGTGTTGTAGGATTTATTGCAACATTTGGCCGTGTGAAACACAATTCCACATCATTCTACACACATTTCGGTCAAGGAGACAAGAATCAACCAAAACTGGAAAAGGCCGTCAACCCCTAAAAGCTTGTCTTTGCCATTTATGGTAAACAAGATAAAAGGATTGTCCAGTTCCTCGCAAAGACCATATCTCTCATACCCGGTCGAGGGCGATGCTATCATTTTACAGGGACGTAGCCCTAAGAGTCCTCTACAATTCTCATTCACACATTAGAGACATTAGAGGTAGGGAACTAAGACTTTAGAGGCAATGTACCCAATCTGGTTAAAGAGAAGATGAAATGACTGAGCAGCCCCTTGCAGCTGGCATAACTCTTGGAATACTACGAAGGCGGACTTGTCACTTCACAGGAACATTGCCCTAGTAGTCTAAAACGAGATTCATTCAGCCACAACTCAGTTTTGGAGCAGCGGTCTTGAGAAATTTTGCGAAAAAAGCAGAAGAGGTCATTCTGGGAGCTCTGGTGGAAGGATTCGTTGGTTGCTGATTTCAACGGCCCTCATGGCTTGTCTTGCGGCTTTTTTAGTTTTTTTATTAGCTCATGCTTCTAGAATGAGCTAAATTCCTTAGACTAAAGGCTTGGTTGAGCCGAAACCATGTTGTTTATGCTTTTATTTCTCGGATACAATGTTCTAACTCTACCGTTTATGAATGAATGTGCTAGATTTCATTGTGAACTAGCTATTTGTGCAAACATAGCTCATTTATTTTGGTGTGGCTTGCCTAGATATCGAGAGGTAACAGGCAAGTTTGACACACGACACACTAACATCACCGACCATGGGGTAGAATACCCCTAACTTATTGTGATACATGTAAGGACAGTCCATTAATGAGCTTAATGTCACCAACGCACTTGGTTGAGGTCTAGACCGGTGATTCCCTCGTGTGAAGGTCTAGAGTAGCTAGTAGCTTGACCGTGAGTGCTAGTTGAATTGGAGTTTGGTGGCAAGATACCATGGTCTTGAGTTACCTCTCTTTATTGTGATATTCACCAAATTCTGTTGCAATTTTGTATCATAACAATTGATCTATACTCGTCCAGCATTCCAATGCACTTGGTTTTATTTCATTATGTTTAGTAGTTTAGCAACTGCACCCTTCTGAATGTTCGGTTACCTTGAGATTAGTTGTAGTTGAGCATGTTTTAGGCCTACTTGTTTTGGAGATGACCTTTACTCACTAGTAAAGTTACTACTATTGACAGTGTACACTTGCACGAGTTTGCACCCATCAGTACATAGAAGGAAACTAATGCGGCCAGCTTAGGTGAGAATTAGGGGTGTCCCTTTGCACTGCTGGTACTCCAGGTTTTTCTCAGAAGCTTGTTCAAAGCTAGGCACAATTATCAGCATTGACATGAACACCGTGGACAAATCAGAGATGCAGTTTGGATGTGTCCTCATCCTCACAACATCCAAGCTAATGGTCAGCAGTGAGATAAAAGTTCAGACATATTTTGAGACATTCGCTGTGAAAATAGATGAAGAAATAAAGGCACACAGGAGTACTTGGAGAACTACAGGTAGCAGAAGCAAAGTAGTAGTAAGGAATGATATTGAATGGCCAGCTCTTCAGCAAGCTTCACCAGCCCGAACTCAGATGCAAGGGGAAGTTCAAAAGGTTGCTGAAAGAGCAGTGAACCAGGCAGGTGAAGGAATAGCTGCGGCAGAAGAAGGAATGCGAGAATCTGGCAACTCTGACGATCCAGCAATGATCCCAAATATAGAAGCAGAACCACAATACACAACAGGCCAGATAAGTTGGATCATCTCAACTTGCCCAGAAAATTCAAAGACACAAGGTTCCTTCCTCACCCTTGCTAATACCAGATGATGCAGCTAATCCAACAACAATCATCACTAGTCCCCACGTAGCTAAGCATCCTGTTGCTGCTAGAAGGGCCATTGCTGGCGGGAACTTGGTACATCAGCTTCTGCAGATAGAGTAGGGTCCGGAACATACTACTGAAAATCCAGTTTTATAGATTGGTAAAAGACCAGACGCAGCGCAATAGGGTCAAGAACAAGTCGAATTAAGGAAAGGTGCTGCAAATTTTTCAGGAGTTGATCCATCTCCAGGAATTGACGAAGGCCCTTCATCTGGTGGATACTCTGTAGGAGAAAATTAGCAGTAACAGGGAAAATCCAAATTTGTAGAATCGTCTACAGTTCTTATAGCTTCTGCAGCTGAAATCACAGAGGAAAATCAGACTTGGAACACCTTGCCTACGAAAGCTAGCTCTACTGTGGTTGAAGAAAAAAAGGCTTCTGAAACAGATTTTTAGTCCGTTAAAATTTTGGCAGATGGAAAAGTGTCTGCGTTGGAAGAGGAGAAGACTCCTGAAATAGTTGTTCGGCCTGCACAGCAAGAACCCTTGAGTTGGGTTGATAGGGTGATCATTAGGATAAAAAAAGGACCTTTTGCACATCTTATATAATGGACTAATGGACTCAATCAATGAACTGAGACAGAATTGGGATGAAGAGCCCCCTTGGCACTTTACAGACACAATCTGTTCAATGAAGAAGTGGAGACGATGAGAGATGGTGATACCTGCAACAACCTCCCCCACCACTCTTGTAAACTCCCCGGATGTTAAGCAGTTGAAGGTTTCAGTTGCTGACGAGCAGCATACCCCACTCAACAGCCTAACAGTGAGAAAGAGTTGGGCTGACCAGGTTGAGGAGGAGAAGACGATGCATGCCCCTCCTCATCACGAGCCGAGCGAGCACCATGAACTAAAGGTGCAGTCCCCTAAGAAAAAAATCAGTACGAGACGTCGTCAGTGCAACTGCGGGAAAAAGCGCCGATCTCTTGAGTTTTTGTGATTGTACATTTCATAATTATGCTCACTTTTGAGGTTAGTTTGTATAATCACTTTTGCGATAAATAAAATCAAAAATTTGAATTAAACAAAGTTCGTGCTTGATAAGTATTGCAAAGAACAACCTCCACCTATAGCCCCCTGTCAAGTCACAACACTCACATGGGTGGATTAAAACTTGCAGGAAGCTGAACAATAATGATAAAGACAGTCTCATTCTTATCAGGGACCAAAAATCTTCCATCCAAAACAAATCAATCTGGACCATCCGATTCAATCCGGCGGTCCAGATTAATTTGTGCCCAAATTCCAATTCCACTAAGTATAACAAATCAACAAAAAATTCCAATTCCAATTCCACCAAATATAACAAACCAACAAGAGAGATTAATTTGTTCACAACTTCATGAACCAGAACAAGAGTACTATGAATAACAAAGCTCTAAACTTCAACAGCAAGCGAATCCTTCATCAAAAATGCAGCAACACATCAAAAATGGATCAGATTTGCAGGGCATTCTCTCTATTGATACTGCAAGACTCGACACTTGGAATGGAAATCTGCTGCTGATAGAAGTTCATCAAAAATGCAGCAACACATCAAAAATTCAGCAACACATTCTTCATAAAAGATGCTGCAACATGTCATTCAAAAAAATTCAACAACATTGACGCTGAAATCTAGATTTGGCAAATTGAAAAAAACCCTCAACCCACCCACCTTAATCGACAAAATTGATATCCGCAATCTGATAGGACCTATTTGGATACAAAGTAAAATGAACAACATATCAGTAATCACACCTAAGGGTTTGCGGAAGGGGTGCGGCCGAAAGAAATTTGAGATGTCTGTGCGGCCGAAGGAATTGGAGCAATCGAAATCGAAGTGGAGATTGTGCGGCCGGAAAGATATGCTGAAGATTTTGGGAGATTTCACGCTCAGGAGCAGGTTGAAGGAATTTGTTCTGATTCGCAAAGTATAATTTAGGCACAAATTAATCTGGACCGTCGAATTGAATCAGATGGTCCATATTAATTTGACTTGGATGGAAGATTTTTGTCCCGGATAAATTGTGCCTAACAGGAAGGGGGCTTGATGATAAAGAATACTAGATGGCTTATAGGAAATGGAAACATAAATTTTTGGCATGACAAATGGATGGAGGAAGCATTATCAAACAGAATTGTCATTACTCATCCCACACTCCAATTAAGCACAATTTATATAACAAAACATGGTAAACTCATTGCCTTCAACAACTCATACCTCCCAATCTACAATAAAGAAATAGAACATGTGCATATCTTTGCCAAAAAAAATTGCCCCTATTGGGAACCTGAACTAACAGGGTCATTCTCGAATAAATCTGCATGGAATCTAATTAGGAATAGAGGACCCTCAAAACCTATACTTCAAAAAATTTGGCACTCAGAAATCTCTAGAAATTAAAAATGGAATCCTACCCATGGATGTCAATATTCAAGCTAAATGCATCGCCTTAGCATCTAAATGTGTATGTTGTGAATCTCCCAGCTCTGAAAATGTGGAGCATCTTTTGATCCAAAGTGACATATCTAAACATCTCTGGACAAAATTTGAAGGAATACGTGAAATGCAACATACTTAAGGGACACTGCAACAAAGGCTCTCCAACTGGTTAGAAGGTCCAGGCAAAAACTCCACACATAATTTCATTTGCTTGATAACTTGTTCAGTTGTATGTTGGCAGATCTGGAAGTACAAGTGTGCCAAGAGATATGACAACTCAAAACAAGACATTCAAGATCTCATAAGGGCCACATTGCAGCAAATCAGGGAAGTTGTTCTTGCTTCCTGTTGTTATAAATCTTCTTATCCCGCTGAATCAGATGTCTTACTAGACTTATCATCACACTGCCAATCAAACCTACCGAGGCACAAAAAAATAAATGGCTCTCACTATTGCAGAATCAGGTTAAAATTAACGGTTCTAGTCTAGCATTGCAGGCAACAAATAAGTATGGTGGAGGGGTGATAAGCTCATATTTTATCACATTTTGAACTTATTTAGCTTAGCAAATTTCATTACATTATGTCATATTCACTTGATTTGTGCCTTATTTTTTGTTCAATCGTGCTGGAGCAGGTTATGTATCAATTGGAGGTAGATATATGCAGAATCTGGAGGATACACATAAAATGCTGAAGCATATAATCAAGCCTTTGGAGCACATACTCGATGCTATCTCCTTCATTTCATGTTCATTTGATGGATTAGGGTCATGTGCAACATGATCACGTGCTATATATGCAAATACTGCTAATTCTGAAAAAGACCACCAACCCCCCAAGATGATGTTTTGCCAGGAAGAAGACAAAGTGACTGATCTACCCATTGAAACAGCTATATCTCTCAACCCAGATCGAGAGCCATACTATAATTTCAGCATGAAGTAGTCCTAGAGGTCCTCTACACTTTTTATTCACACGAGAGATGCATTTGAGTAGCAGAGTTGGAGTTCTAAGACAATCGAGCAAAACAACCCATTTCTGGAAAAGAAAAGGAAATGTCTAAGCAGTCTCTTACATCGAGACTATCTTTCAGAATACTTTGAGGGCCGTGCTGTAACTTCACATGGGCATCGACTTAGAAGTCTTGAACAACTCTCATTAAGCAGGAGACAACTGAGGAGGAGGCGAACAAGGCGATTTCTGGATGAAAATAGAAGCTGGTCATCTAGTGTTTCGAAGCTATTATCTTGCTATTTCCAGCCATGTCTCCGACTTGCTGCAGTATCTTAATGCTTGTATCAACTCATGCTTCGAGCCTGATCTAATTCTGTAGACTGAGGGCTCAGTTGAGCCGAACTTTATTGCTTTTGATGATGTTTTTATGAATTATTTGAACCATACGTGCTGAATCTTGAATGGATTTGTACTGTTTTGGTCATCTTGAATGTTTTGGTCGAAACATCTTGAGTTTATGTAGGTGATTTAGATACATTGAGACGTCGAGTGTGTAGATTCCACACTGTCGTCCTTGGAGTATTAATCCTAGCTTGCGGTGTCACACACAGGAACAAGACCACATTTAGATTTTAGTTGAGCCAAAGCTTTAACTATGTTTACCAATTGGCCATCATTGGAGTATTACCCCTAACCTGTGTTTAAGTTGGTTAGACTAGCTAGTTCCTTGACCATAGAGCTAGTTATACATGGGTTTTGTGGTTCTAGATAAGCAAGAGTTGGTCATTTGGTGATTAGAATCAGTGATTAGTAATTTAGCAAGGTAACACACCGTAGCCTTGAGTCATCTCCCTATTTTGTATTTTATCTTCATTTCTGTTGCGAATTTGGATCAAATGTTTCCACAACATTTGTTCTAGACTTGATTGGCTTTCCACCACAATTAGTTTCATTTAATTCAGCTCAGTAGATTATTAGATGCACCTCAACGAATATTCGGTTACTTTGATAGTTGTTGTGATTTAGTTGCATGTATATGAGTCCCTCTATGTGGATCATGACCCTTATTTTATAGCATTGTACTATAACTTGACCGCGTAACTTTGCATGCATCAAGGGGCTGTAATCCGAGATAGTAAAAGATCCTACTTTATGCTTGCATGAGAAGAAATGAATCAGACTCAACTGAACCGGAAACAACCGCAATCTTGCAAGGATTAAGCTTCTGTCATAACACAAGAAAATTCTTTACCTCTTTAGAATCATGTTCAGCTCATATATTGGCGTGTGCTAACAATCCATTGCTGGGTTCATGGAAGCATCGTTTAGCTTTAATGGAAATGCGGGACCTTATAGCTCAAGTCTTCTCCTTGCAAACAGGACTTTGCTCCAAACACGCGAACTCAGCAGTGCATTTCCTTGCACAAACATGAGCGGAAAATGGAGACACGGAATTTAACAACACTCAGCAAATAAACACCTGAATTCTCAGCATACTAGAAGTAGGTTACCCAGGCCCCTGATGGCCAAACTTCACGATTTTGCGGGCTACAACATCAAATGAGTTCACCTCATATACTTTGTGCCTAGGTTGAAATTATTGAGCAAATTAGCAGACCAGAGGAGAAGCCATCCATCAGGACAAAGCTAGTTTAGGGCTAGGAAAGGCCCATAGATATGTACTCACAGGGGAGGCACACACACATACTTATTGTAAAAAAGAGAAAATCGAGAGTGTCGTACTCTTTTTCCTTTTCCAGATTTTTCTCTTAGCCCAGAGGTTTGTCGGAAAAGATTTTGCAGAGGCGGAACGATTTACTCTCTTCACCGAGTGAGGTTAGAACGGGCAGAAATTACCCTATGTAAATCCAAACAATTAGGTACTAGGCTCATTTAAGGGTTGTACGTTTGATTTTCGGGGGCTTTCATACTCTCACTTAGATACACCTATGTTAGGTCAAGAATGACCTATATTAGGTACGTTATTTTTTAGGATTCATCATTCATCAAATATTACTAGAGAGTTATGGATTAAAGAAAGTATTCTATTTTCGGGGGTTAAAAAAGATTTCACCGGCTATGGAAACTGGGAAGACCGACACCGTGAGAATATGCTTTGCCTCAAGATGGAAAATACTCGTGGAGACATATATTATCCATCTGCTAAATGTCAGCTGTGATGGCACTAATAAATAAATCATATTCTTTTCTCTTGTAATTGTGACCGACAAGATAAACTTCATCGCTCCACCACATGCTGCAGATGCTCCTGTTTGTTGCCAAGCAAGATGTAGAAAACCACATGGTTGTTGTTAATGCATGAGGATTTAATTATTGGGTGATTGTTGCGGATTAGGATTTGTTAAGCTTGCTTTTTGGTTTCCTTTATAGAGATTTCGAACACATGGCATTGAAAATTTGTTGTCATGTAGCCTCACTCTGTCGATGAAGTGATGTATTGGTCCCTGGATTCAAGGGGGCATTGCATCGACGTCCAGACATGTTTTTCAACTCATCAAGTGGATTATTTTCAGAAAATAATAATATAGAGAGTAGTTAAGTTAACATTCGGGCGCGAGGGATGTTTGAATGATTTGCACTATAGTCATACCAAATCGTTTTCAAGGATGCTTAGACATTTAGGACACAATTTGAAACAGAGATTAGATAAGTTTTCAATTTCGATAAGTTTTCAATTTCGATAATTTGCAGTATTGTTCCAACAATTCGAAAGCGACTTCGCCACAATCATGGTGTAAATCGTTCAAATGTCGGTCGCCTCCAAAGATTAATACATCTGCTTCCTAACGCACGTGCACTCGTGATAGGCAGTTAGAGAAGACACTCCGGACCTCAGCTTAAGAAGAAAAACACAGGAAGGAGAACACATAAAATTTTGGTGGTTGATCTACGTGTATCCAGAACCCTAGACGTGAACCATATATACAGGAGCGAACTTGGGATATTAAACCATAAAATTATCTTCTTAACCAAGTCATAAACGTCGGGCCTATTAACAAATTAGGGATTCGGGTTTAGGGTTTGTAACTCTTTATGAAATCCGTGTGGGACAATATTCCAACATTTTCCCTTAAGTTCAACTAGTTAATCCATGTTGAAACTTGGGCTAACATGCGGATAAAGCCCAATTGAGCCACGCCCCATAATCAGAAGGAACCTAGAACAACCATCAATGTCCCTACGACAATGCCCAATATTTTTGGGCCAAACCCACATGGGCCCCTATCCATGGGTCCAATTCTTGTGACTTTCATCAAAAACAAACTCGAGTCATAGATCGTCCGCTCCGATGTCATGTTAGAAAATAGACCATTGTCTAAACTATGGTTGTGCGCACATGCACGTATTATAAGGAATATGTAGTTACTCATTAAAATCTTGAGATGAAATTAATAGATTAATTTTAGTACCACATTTTTTAAAAATTGATTTATAAATCTCTGTGGGACAATATTCCAACAAGACCCAAAATTATATCAAACTAATAATAATTGTGATTTATAACCCAAAAAGGTATTTTAACATTTTCAGTACATTATCCTTATTCAATACTCATATAGTGAAGGTGACTCTCTCTAGAGTAAAAGGTAATTTAGCCTCATATTAAATGCAATAAAATCACTTTGCTCCCCATATTTTGAAAACTATCATTTCTTGTAGTTTTCAAAAGGAATAATTTACCTCACGTGCATCTCACTGGCGCCTATATTTTTTGGATAGGTAATGTCGCTAAGGGAATTTGAAATTTCACTGGTGCCAATTTAGCGTTATAAGGTACGAGAAAATTCCAAGTATATTTAAATTTTTAAGGTGTTACTTGAGTTATGTTGAGGCGGAAAGGAGATCTGAGCTTGGAGAGAAGAATTTTGGTGGGTGGTCTTTTGGGTGGTGCGGCACGGTGGCGAGATGGTGGCGCTGCCGGAGTAGACCCTGCACTGGTTGCAGTGAGGCTCCTTCGTCCCCCTTGCCACAATCTCAATACTGGTCGAGTTGAATGTTTGATACAGGAAAAGGGTCGTTGGGTCGTAGGATATGAGTTTGATTATTCTTGCTTTGATCAGTGATTCACCTGCGTTATGTGCCCCTTCCCCGAATCTGTTCTTACTGGTTGTATGATATGAGTTCTTTCATCCATGTTCGGATCAGAAATTCACCTGCGTTATGTGACCCTTCCCCGAATCTATTCATAACTGGTCGTAGGATATGAGTTTGTTCATCCTTGTTCGAATCTGTTGATTCACCTGTGTTTATGTGTCCCCTCCCCGAATATGTTTTTATTTAGATATATGATTGTCCAGCCTGGTGCGTTACTCTGTATAGCAGTTCGGTGAATGGTAGTTCTTACACTCCTTGTACTCGTGACGATTCATGTGATTCACTGGTAACCCAAGTTCACTTTGAATCTCTATTATGAGGTTGAAATTCTTGATTATGCTCCTTGTTGATGCCTCAATGTGTTCCTTGACACACTATATTTACTTGCATCACTTAAGAGGTAGCTTAATTGACTT
>JAOYMZ010051912.1:0-13906 GCA_025802335.1 Pinguicula primuliflora | reverse complement strand
CTAAGTGTCACCCTCTCCATCACTCTTCCCTCGAAGAGGAATCTAGGCCATGCCAGCGAAAGAGTTGTAAGCATAATATTCATGATGGTTGGCATTCAATCCGTACGTTTTTTTTTATAACTTACCACTCTATCGTAATAGTCTCCAAGCCAAAGAGGGAGGTAAATATGTACTACAGTTGACATGCATAAATGTTACGTGAAGAACTCAAATATCAAAGCATCCCCCAAACTACCAAACCATTTAATCAAGATTTTTTTAGGTGAGTAAGTTGAGAAAAATATTCCCGCTCCTCCCCAGCATCCGAGAGCTTTTTACACTCCCGACTAATCTAGGGAGCTGCACCCAACCCAAAGGCTCCTATGGATTAACCTTGGCCTAGACACACTAGCACTTAAAATTGTGGATTTTAAAATTAAATTACACGACCAAATTTTGTAATTATCTTTACCTTCTAAGCAATCTGTAGGGCTCTATGAAGCCATTCGGGACATAAGTTCGGGAGGAGAAATTTTTTGATTTGACTTGATTCCTCTACACAATTTTGGAAAATGAATGCCGTAAAGAAAAACGCGACTACATGAGCACACTGGCATCTTACCTCAACACACTCGTGCGAAATCCATGCTAATTTTCGGGTTTAGGGTATGTGCAGTGAGCTCACTGCACACTATGCAGTGCCCATGTGGCACTGCAGAATTGGTGTGGCAGGGGGGCCGGTGTTCAACACTTTTGCGCGGGCCCGCATACCAACTAATCCTGCAGTCCCACATGGACACAGAACGATGCAGTCACTGTACGCACCCTAAGCCCCAATTTTCCCGTTCTCCATATCAGTACTCCATAATTTCGTCGACTGATCACATACTACTTTTTTTGGTCAGCATTAACCATACTATTTACTTGCCAATTAGCAGCTATAAGAAAATTCATAACTACCGTCAAACAATTCATTTATTACATCGACCATAACAAAAAAGAAACGGTGTAGATATGGTTGGTTGTGCTTTTTCATGGTATTGGTCTACTAGCCTCTAAGGAAATTCTCCGAGGAGCAACTCTGTTGAATATCAGATGCGATTGGTACCTTCATTTCTGCTGGCTGTAACGTAGTATTCCATAAACATCAACGATGCCTGGCGGGAAAACTGGATCAATAGCCGCCCTGATGGCAACCTTTGCTACAGCATTGACATCAACTGGAGGGATAAACAAAGGTCCAACCAGAGGAACCTGAGTCACAGGTTTAGCATGTTGGAGTACCTGCACGTACATTCAGCACCAAAGAAGGTCAATACACATAACTTCAGCAGCTATTCGAACAATATCTGAGTGTCATCAGCTGCGTGGAACCGCTGGATGTTGGAGTTCGAAAATAATGTATAAAAGATGCAAGGGGGAGGGTGAATGGCTATGTGGCCTGCTCTCACCATCTCCAGTGGTGAACCAATCACACCAAGCGGCAACTTCATGTTCCCAACGCGACGAGTTCCGTATATGAATCCAGGCCTCAAAATTACCCCTGGAAAAAGGTAAGGGCAGATTTTGGTTAAGTTTAGTACAGCAACCTTCTCAAATATGTGTAGGCGACTAATGTTGGAAATTTACATGGTCAAGGATATCATACTGAGTCCACTTATGTTGAACTAGAATGGTGATTGAATATTCTAAAATAGGATGATAAAATAAGGGGACATGGTCCTGGGGTTACAATATTATGTCCAAGCACCAGCACCAATAGAGATTTAGAGTTGGACCGAGTAAGACGAAGTCCAGGTGCAAAAAAAAAATGCAACAGTTCTCAGATTCACGTTAAGAGGCAAGAGCAATCGAGTCAAGATGCTGAAAAGGTAAAGATATCTCACCCCCATATGGATAACGGGTGAGTAACTCTGTCTCAGCAGCTCTCTACAACAAATGATATTATTAATAGAAGGAAGATGTGATTATTACATGCCAAATTAGAAGTGGTCTTTTTAATTTATGATAATACCTTCCCCTCATAATATCCTTGTAGTAGATAGTTTACCAAACCAAAATCGGCAGCGGAGATGTACACGAACCTCTTGACTCCTATAGAAAGCAAATCAGTCAAGAACTGTACACTATCAGGACTTAATTCATAAAACACCAAGAGGAAATGACCAGCTGGAAGCCACTCTAATCCTATCGCTCAAATAAATAGAGAAAAGACTTCCCAAGAAGGATTGCAGGCACCCAAAAAAAATTAAAACTAAACATTAACAAGACAAATAAACAGCAATGACAACGGATGAAAATATTTACACCAGAAAATCTAAGCAAAGTAGTAGAATACGGAATAAGACCAATTATATCTACAGTGACGATACAAGATATATAATTTAGCTTCCAAACAGGACATAATTCAAATGCTTGTCAAGCTTCCTATTAATAGCATTGCTATCAAGTGGCGAGAAGAAAAAATTCGAGCGAAAGTACCTTCTTCAGAAGCTGCTCTTATAGCATTTATATTTGCACTTCCATTGATTTTGTACATTTGTGCATTGGAACCAAAACCACCAACACTAGAAATCTGCAACAGACGTAAATAACATCAATAAACAATGAGGTGACAGGATGAAAAATTAAGGAGAAACAAATCAAGCTGAATGGTTGCTGAAGGCAGCCCCTAGCAATGAACAACAATCAACCCTGATACCCCTGATGATCTTATGAGCCAAAGAAGAGAGGTAAAAGGAAATACATAGAATGAAATCTGAAGTCTTTAACCGGACATGTAACTGCATTTTGCAAATGCCTTTCTCCTATCTTACGGCCATGATATAAGGAAAATATGTGAATTTAGTCATTACGCACAATTGAGGTCACTCCCTTGAATGCATTCTTCAGCGAATCAATCGAGAGAAGGTTACCTTCAGACAGGAAAAGGAACTAAAATTAAAGCAAATTTTAAAAGCATAAGAAAGCCGTCAAGAGTATTGTAAACAAAGCTACCTTGATGCCATATCACATTGCTCACCCAGGGTTCTTTGATCGAGGGTCTACCTGATCTGCAAAAGGCATAACCAAAAATGCAGATTAGCGAAATGCATATAAGGCAGAGGCAAAGGGACACTACATAGGCATTAAACAGACAGGCATGAGGTTCTATTTTCCAAGCTACATTCTTATCATAGATAGAAATTTTAGCTCATAAACTCAATGTCCATAATAAGGAAATATAGAAATATATTGAGATCAAGAGAAAAACTAGATTAAAGCAGATTCAGGAAATGAACGTATTTATGAATAATAATACCTGCTGAGGCTAGCAACAGTCAGACCACGACTCAAGGCCTCCTTGCAGATATGAGAACCAACAAACCCATTTCCGCCGAGCACAAGCAGCTGAAATTATATATATAACATATTGGAACCTTGCAAACCAGCCCGTTAAAGTTGTATGAATGATAACAGGATATTTTTCATTAAAACAAACAATAGTACACCTTTTCTGTTGGTGGGGGAGGGAGTTCCACTGTTTCTGCTTCGTCGGTTTTATCTGTTTTAGCAGAATCATTCGGTCTGTTAGACTGAGAAGAGCCAGCAGAGAAAAAACGCCCCTCTTTTACCGCTGATGAACCACTGTTTCAGATTAAACAATGATATGGTGGATAATTGAAGGAAGATGTGAAACGCCAAAGAAGGTAAATCAGCCTATTACGCTCAGAGGGTACAGGAAACACAATGGACCACAGCACAGGGTCCTCAATTATGGATTAGCAGTTTTCTTATGCACCCAAATCGAGAATTACTAAGAATCTTCAGGAAAACACGAAGGAAAGGAAAAAAGCTGATGACTTTACACTGAGAAAGGAACTTCTCATCGCTTAGCCAGCAAACACTGCATATCCCATCTAGCCCACAGAAAATATAGAAGAACAATAGAAATCGGTAATGTTAGGAGAACAGTGTCACGACCGATTTTTCCATCAATCTCCTTGCCACTAACATAACAACTAGGACATCTTACTACCGCAGATCTCAATTCAATCATAAAATAAAATATATAGCTAGCATCGCAACCGAAACATTAGGACACATCCCAAGAGCCTTCCCGTGTCCGATCACGCAAGCATAATAAGTAACGAGGCATCAAATCTACATAATCAACTACGCAACAGAATTTGAGTACCCATCCCATGACAATTAATAATAAACAAATCGAAACATAAACTTACGAGACCCTGCAGAACAATTGTTTGGAATGATGAACGAATCTCGACATTTTCCTTCCACGTGCCTTGGATCAGTATACTTCGTCCTCCTCCCAATCCTGATCAGTATGTAATACTCACGCGTTGGCTTATCAATTTTCCTTTTCCCTACCTATTTTCCAGTTCGGAATAACGCCTCCTCTCTTCTCTCTTCTGTGCGTAGAGGTACAGGGCACGTGGAGGGCTACCACCGGTAACACGTAAGGTAATGATGTGGCCGGTTTTCGGCCGAATGACAAAACCTAATTGGGCTCAAGGAGTTCCTTCGTTGTCCTTTCAACTTCAAGTCCCAAGAGTCCAATCATGAGCCCAACGCCAAAGAGCCCAAAATCTATTAATTTGGATTTTGGAGATTAAGAGATTAGAGAGAGGAAATAATAGTGGAGTTCGTTGCATTTGTATGATCATGAGTTGCAATAGTGGAGTTATAATATTTATTGGCAATAGTGGAGTTGCTTTTATATTGTCTTCATTTCTGGCGGTTGTCCGTAAGTTTCCATGCTTGATTTCTTTGTACTGGGATTTGAAGAAATTGAAGTTTTTCATGTAATGATTCTTACTTCATGTAGCTATTAATTGTTGATGTGAAACAGTTTGGAAACGATGAAGGTTAGTTTTCTTGGACAATTTTTTCCTTTCTTGCTTATGTGAGTATTTGTGTGGTATGTTTGTCTGCATCTTGGATTACATGAGTTTGTTGTAAATTGATAAGGATTAATTATGATTTGTGTACAGTTTTTACTTATGTAGAAAAATCATGTACTTGGACCCATCTTCATTTGAAATCCCCTACAAAATATGTGCAATTTTCAGTAGTCATGCTCCTTCCCTCTGTCTCTTTCACAAATGATTCGTTAATTATTTTAGCAGGTATTACATGATGTATTGCGAAAATATTACAATTATGAGCTGGCCTAAGGCTTGGATAAATGGAGTTTGGAGTGTGTCTGCAAAGGTAAGCTGCTACCTATTAGCTAATTGTAATTTATTCAGTCTCTAATTGAGATAAAATTAATTTGATGCAGGTGTTTAAAGTGATATTAAAGCAATAAAGTGATCTCAAGGGTAGCGACTCAAGAAGCATTCGCATGAAGGTGGAATTTGCAAGTCCTTATTGTGTTCTTTCGGCTTTTTTATTATTTCATGCCTCTTAATATCATATGATGCTTTATCAACAGGGGAGAGGTTATTGAAGCAACGGAAAGGCCACTCAAAATTATTGGTTGTCTTCAATTAAGATCCATTCGTTTCTATCACAGGTATGTAATCTAGTAGAAGAGTTATAATGAGCATAGTATGGAAGTTGACAAAAGTAAGCTGCTACCAATAGCTAATTGTAAGGAAGTTTTTCTTAATTAACCTAGAGTTGGTGTTGATATGCATTTACAACTCTATCACCTTATGATTTGGGTGTGTATGAAGCAACCAAAATAGTGAAATATGATGTGGTGCGTGAAGAAGTAACTTAATTATATTATGATATTTAATATTATTTTAATTTTATTAAAATTTAAAAAATGGATCTTATGATTTTAGCCCGAGCTCAATTTTCGGGCTAATTCCGCCATTATCTTTTATCGGCCAAGCAGAAAGCCATGTAGCAGGTGGGTTTGGGCCCTCGGGAATTAACTCTCAGACAGGCCCATACAGGAATTTAGGATGGGCTTGTCTATGCATCTTGTTCTTGTTGGCCGATCAGACTCGCCTGATTCTGCACCCCACTGCACCATTCACGTTGCAATAGAAAAGGGAAAGTCGGAGCTTCAGCAAATCCATTTCCTCAACATCGTCGAGATGAGGCAATTCGATCCGTGGCCAGTGTTCTTCAAGCGAGAATGGAATCGCAACTGGCCTTTCCTTGTTGGATTCGCCGTTACTGGATTCATCGTTACCAAGTTCTCACTCGGACTTACTGGTTCGTTTTCTCAACTATCCATCCATCCATCCCTTGTTTATTCGGGGAGCTGTTGTTATGTAAAGATATTGATTGCTTATCAGATCTCTTTGCGTGTTTGCAGAGGAAGACGCAAAGAGTTCACCATTTGTGCAGAGGCACAACAGGAAGTGAGTTTCTGTCTTGATTCATTTTCTGTTAGATAGCCCTAAAATAATTATATATGCCTATTCAGGTCCATGTCTGGTGATGTATTTCTGTTTTGAGTTCAAAATTTTTCTGATTTTGGTGCTGCAGAGGTCACCTTACATTTGAGCAGTTTTGCAATGTCCCTGTGATGGTTGGGTTTTAACTTTTTAAGACGAGTATTTATTGTGGGAAATGATTACATGCGATTCTTTGATAAACATCCATCTTTTCAGTCATGCATTATCCTTCTTTTGCACCATTAGTTGGATTGAATTCTCGAATGTTATGTTGGATTATTTTGGTGTATGTGATGGTACCTTGAGAATAAGCACCGAGCATTTGCTAGATGGAAGAATGAATTAGTATTTTCCTGCTACCTAAGTCCGTTGAAATCAAATGCGTCTTTAGCATGATGTTGATTCCTGGGAATTTGAGCTGTATTGGCATATTTTTTTGGCTTAATTTTCCAT
The DNA here is from genome assembly GCA_025802335.1 of Pinguicula primuliflora. Taxonomy (NCBI): domain Eukaryota; kingdom Viridiplantae; phylum Streptophyta; class Magnoliopsida; order Lamiales; family Lentibulariaceae; genus Pinguicula; species Pinguicula primuliflora. The sequence goes on along the minus strand of JAOYMZ010051912.1, from coordinate 7,115 downwards.
CACGTGAATTGAGAGAGAGATCAAAGCATGGAGAGGACTTCAAAGCAGTGTCTGTGAACTCACTTGCATATGCATACTTTCATGTAGACCACTTCACAACATGTAGATCGAGCATATGGTGCTGCTGCTTTTTCCCCTGCTTTCTTCTAAATTTAAGTTGTATTGGCGTTTGTTTTTTATGAATTTTCCTATGAAATCCTTGTCCGCTGGGAGAGAGACCAAAAGCATGTAAAGGACTTCAAAGCAGTGCCTGTTAATTCATTTGCATATACTTTCATGTAGGCCACTTCACACCATGTAGTTCGAGCATATGGTGACCTTACTTGTTGCTTTTCCCTGCTTTCTTCTAAATTTGCTTCTTCCCCTTACTTGGAAGTTCGTCTTATTCTGCAGATAAGTCTGTTGTAGTAAATGGCCAAGGTCACCAAAGAGGATTTTCCCTTGCTTTCAAGCTCTTCATCGCCTTTGTGTGTGGTTTAGATAATAGCATGGCACAGATCATTGATGAATTTTTTGTTGGTGGAACCGAAATATAGTATGTATTTTTTCTTCCTCTTTTCTGGGAGAAATGTGCGACAGATTTATGTAATAAAATAGAAGCTATTTCAGGATTTTTACAAGCTCTTCTAAATTCTCTAAGATGCCTTCCCAACGAATTCCACGTCGAAGAGCAAAACAGAGTCAGGAGGGATAATGCAGGAGCCTGGGCCCAAAAAAAAAGATCGTTATATATCTGCAATTTAACTATGTGAAATGTCGGAATGGCTATTTGGACACTACTTGGTCCAAATTGATCACAGTAAATTCTATATAGTCGATGATCGAGTTTTGACAATTTTATTGCGGAAAATTTCTAGGGTAAAACTTAACTATGAGATTTCTTCTTATTTCAGACGGTACAATACACATTAAATGAAGAAAAACACTAGGCATACTTAATGTTTTGTGTACATACTCCATACATAGTGTCGTTTGATTGTGTTGCTTTGAAAATTGATTCTCGTCAGTGTTCGAGAAAGCGTTGGGCGGTCCCTATGCAGTCAGGGTTCATTTTCTGCCTAGGCGGTCTAAGCGCCCGCTTAGTCGCTCCTAAGCGGGTGCTTAAGCGGTATTCGATTTGGGCGGAAGGCGACTGTCCATCGCCTAGGCAACCTACTTCTCGAACAGAGATTGTGGTTTAGGAAACATATTAATTACAAAACGACGACATATTGTAATAGGAAAACCATCAAACGACATTATGTATGGTAATATGTACAAAATCATTAAGTATGCGTAGCAGTGCTCTTAAATGAATATGTTCGAGACCGGTAATTTGGATAGTCTAATTTACATTGTTGCATCAATACTTACCCCCCAAAATATTGTTAGATAAGAAAAAATTTACTTAACTATAAGAAAAAAATGTAACAAAATTATGGATGATAAAGTTCATTAAAGTACTAGATTTTTGGTCTATTGTCTATAACCTATAAATTTTATAAGATCAATTTGGAGGCTATCACCAAAATTTTCTTAGAGATTCTCATAAATTTTTTGTCAATAATTTCATTACTAATTTTTACATATGTATTAATGTATTTACCTCCTCTCCTCGCTTATTAAAAAAAAGCAGTGTTCTAGAAGTCGGCTTCTAGATAGCGCCCCGTTTTAGGCCTATTCGGAATCAGCGGACAGCAGTGTTCTAGAAGTCGGTCGACTTCTAGAAAATTTTGGTACACGGGCCGACTTTTGTTTTTAAAACTCTGGGCCAGTTTTGGTCTTTGGGCCAGTGTAGGGCCGTTTCTTACCGTCGGTCCATAGATCGATTAGTCGGCCGTCCTGACCGATTAGTCGGCCGACTTCTAAAAAATTTTGGATGTACAGCAAAAAAAAAGAGTGATGCGGGAGTTTTGTCGTCTAGTCGGCCAAGTCGGTGGGCGGCCCAGCCCGACTCCGAGTTCCAACATCACGTACACTGAAAAAAAGTATTTACCTCCTCGACAACCTGCTCCTCTCATTCCATATCCGAGAGCGGGAGGGATCTTCAACTCACGTTTTCCACCTAAGGAACTCATAGTCATACATAGGAATCAATCGTAGATTCAGCAAATGCAGAATGACATGTTTAATTCTATTGGTATGTGGCTTTTTATTTTTATATTTTTACCGGTGAGCATTGCCGGAATTCCATCTCCTCCAAGAATTCCCTGATCCCATCCTTTGATTACCTTATCAATGAATGAATGGTCAATGATACAGTTTATTCTACTGATACCTTAACTCACAGTCTCAGGCTAAAACCGCCTTACCTCTCCCACTCCTAGGCGGAAAGTGAGAGGCTTCCCACGGTTGTAGCTGCTATCAAATACTTTCCCATCTTCTAATCTCCCAACATAATGTGCCTAAACAGTTTGTTGGCACAATCAAGTTGCAATTCTTCAAAGCTTCAGGCACAAAGTATCAGCAACGGAACTACCTTAATAAGCTGTCCTTTCACAGCTTCAGGTCCCGTACCGACAACTCGGTCACAGTACTCGAGCCCGGAAGGGGCTGTTTTGAACTCACAGGGGGTGGAGGCGCTGCTCTCCGCCGCCACCGCCAGATGAACAAATTGGAGGAGGCCGAGGCTGAAGCCAATGCTAATTGCTTCTCTTCTCCTTAGATATGATGAAACTCCATTGGAAGAGTTGGATTCATGGAGTCGAACGGTATGGCTCGAATTGTTCTCCGTCAACAACAGGGAACGTGTGGTGGTAATGGTGGCGGGTGTGGGTAAAATCCCAATTGAAAATGGAAGTGAGTGCATTTCGAGTGGTTTCACAAGCCACTGCCACACAACTTCCTTCCAAAAAGATGGATAAAGATATATGAGAACCGAACCAAACCAAACCAAGTAAATCCCACCTTTAGATAGGATCTGGAGAGGATAGTATGTACGCGAACCTCAACAGAATTGAGAGATTGTTTCCGCAGAGACCAGCTCAAAAAAAAAAATGAGCTACCCAATTTATGCGAACACAACAAAGTATCTGACTTGGCCCGGAGAGTTGAATGCATAATCCGAAGATGATCATCATTATTATTATTTGTTAACAGGCAGCACCTAAAGTAAACAAGTAGTCTTGCAAGCCTACTATCTACTATAAAAGTATATATTATGATATATATATATATATCCTCTAGTTTCGAGTGAACCATAGCTTTCTATCAGTGGTCTTTGTTCCTTGGCTGCTTCCTCCACCATCAATAGTCTGATGAGGATGAGGCGTCTAGTTGAGAAAGCATTCTTGTCAAGTGGAGCGGCCATGGGAGGATTCCACTTGGTCGCTCAGGAACTTGACCACCACGATGGTGATATTATCGCCACTGCCCCTCTGATGAGCTTCCTGCAGAAGACGTTTCGCAGATTCCTCGGGATCTTGGATTGGTTTAGTCATGGCAACAGCTTCCTGAAAAAAGATTTGGTCCAACAAGAACAGGTCTGAGTTGATTGTTTTGGGGTTATGATGGTGGAGAGCAAAACGAAGCACGAATTTACTGCACCTCATTTGTAACCACGTCCCAGAGGCCATCGCTAGCAAGGATGAGAAACTCAAGGCTATCATCAACTGTTTCCTCCTGGTTGGTTTTACAACATCAGAAAAAATGGGGTAAGCATAAGCTACATGTTCCAATTGATATTTGTTAATGCAGGGAGTAGTAGCAAATGGCCCACCTGAATTTCTGGATCAGCAACCACATACTGTTTGAGAAGTCTATCACCAAATGCACGGGATACGGCAAGCACTCCGCCAACTCTCCATGTTCCTGTTGAGCATGTAGCAGAGCGTGTCTAGATTCTAGAATGTTCCATCTCCTATTAACAATGGCAAATTACTTGCATATTTTAGTTACCTGCCCACATAACAAAACCACCAGCTTCTTCAATACGTTGTCGTTCATCGGTTTGGTCTGGCTTGTGATCTCGAGAGACAGCAAATGCTGGAAGACCAAGAAATATAAAATTCATCAGGAATATAACTTCACAAAAGATCTGACTGCAACAACGATATGATAAATTACGCCCCAGCAACTAGACTTCAGACCATCTAGTAATACCGTAGTACACTTGCAACAAAAAAGATACATTAAACAATGAGTAGAGCTTGAGATATATAACTTATTCAAGTTCCTAAGTGTATTTTCGAACCAATATGGACAATGACAAGTACAAAAAGTATATCTGTGTTACCCTTTCCACCCCTGCAAATGACAGCTCGCGAATCCCCAACATTTGCCACCAACAACCTGCCACCGACGAGGATAGCAGTTGAAGCCGTAGATCCTGCATCTCTATTCTGAGTATGTTCCGATTTCAAAAACTCAGAATCTGTATGGCTGTAGGTTTCAGCTGCAAAGGAACAAGTAATCAGTTAAAGGGGGTACGAAAGTTCTGCTGCACTGTCAAAGGAATATCCACATGATTAGAGAAAAGGGTAACTACTAATGGTCGTTTCCAGTTAAAACATTTGGAAATGGGATTAAAGATTCAATTCAAGGACGCCATATAATATACCCTCCATGTTTGCGTGATCATGTTTCAGAAGGCAACCGCATTCTGGTTCCTCGATGAATTTTCACAGATCTCTCCCAGTTGAATTATTCTGTGAAGTCATTGTTTTGGTCAATTCAAATAAATGGCTTACCTATGGCTGATTTCGTATCAGAAATAAACTTTGGGTGCTTGATGAGATTGCTGAATAGGTTTTGTTTGACATATTCTGCAGCTCCAGCTCCACCATGGCCTGAAATAGCAGAGCAGATAGCAAATAATAGTAGTCAGCCTATCACTTTTTGGCATGGGAGATCAATAAAAAACAAGTAAAGGTTTTAATGCAGCGATAAAAAAGGGAAAAATTTCAAACTAACAAAAATTCTTCAGAAACACCCACGATCTATGAAGGATCAACATGGGTTAGGCATGTGTGTCTGTCCCTTGTGCAAGCATGTGTGTGTGTGAGCGCGCAAACATAGAGAGGGAAAGACAAAAAGAATACCATCAAAGACACCGAAGAGGCCAACAACCTTGCCGTCCACACCATCAATCCTTGTCTCGTAGAAATCCTCCATTGAAGACCTCTTACCAGGAGAACTTGCGTATCCATAGCTGAACTTTCCATTCTCACTGCATTGATATTATTTGGTTCACCAAAAGTTAGACAACAGCCAATGAAAAACATCTTTAGAACCTGATTGACATCCACTACTAGGCCAATTGTGACAGCAGGGGAATCAAAACAATTACATTGGTTAAATATAAAATTAAATCCATGGTGACCTTGAAGAACAGAATCGGCACTTTTAGTGTTATAGCATTATTCCAATGAACAAAGTACAGGAGTTACTGAAATCTCCTAAACATTCAAACAAAAAAAAAGTAACTATATGTTTTGATGGCTTACATAAAGAGAATATATGGATAACCAATAGGGAAGGCTTAATGCTAGAAAAACAACATGGAAAATTCTCTTGCACCACATAGTTATAGTAATCTGAACACTGGTAGACGTGCATCGTGACAAGTACCACTACCAGTACATAATCAACTTCGTATTTGGCAAATAACAATTAATCAGATTCAATGGATCTAAAGCTTGCGCGGCAGAGAAATCCAAAAAGTTCAATCGTCACTGTTAAGAAAAACTTTCTTTGGGTTATATATGCAGAGCCGGCAAGAAATGACAAATTTTGATAATTGGATGACCGCATTCCAAAAACAAAAGTCAAGATCGACACGCAACATATCACACCATGAAGCCCTGGGTAACCACACTGTGCAAATCTGCCTACGAACAAGTATGGATAAGCAAATAATTAAATGAACCGTTGATGAGCAAGATCTTGCGGACTTAAATGTAACAAAAAAAAAACATATGCAAGGAAAAATATGGAATGAAAACACACATTCCCTACAAAACTCCTTGATGTCACAGAGAGGGGCAAAGAACCTGACACCAAAAATTTCCTCTATATCCATACAACAAATTGGTGGTTTCAGAGAATCATTACCTGAGGCCACAGCCGCTAACTGGGGCTGTGTCTACCTGGTCTTGGCTGGTGGATTGTGACAGCACCGAATTCAAATAACCCATCTTGCCAAATTATATTTGCTTCAATATTGATCTTGAACTTAGAACAGAATAAATCACCGAGTTTCTTCTAGATATTCTTTCCTATCGATCTTAAACCCGAGAACTGAAAATCGTAGCAAATGTGATGTAACTCCAGAATCAGGAAGGGTAGGAAGTATCAAAACTCGTTCCAATTCCAATCAAGGTCTTTTATAATCCAACCTGCAAAACCAAAATAAAATATATAAAAAATAAATAAAAACAGAGCATGTCTGTCGAATGCGATGTCAATGAACAGATCTAATATCAGACGATAGAACCTAGAAACATTAACTGGAACAAAACATCACTTTCGCATCAAAACCCATTAATCCAAAAGTGTGCAACGTTTTTTCCTCTTTGCGGCCGAACCCCGAAAGCAAATATTAATCCTTTCACCTTTCGGGCGCATCAAAAACATTAATCTTGATCGCATTGTGATCCAATACAACCATCAGCAAAACATGGGTGTCATCATTTCCCTCCAGTACCAAAAATATATTAATTAAAATACATTAAATCCGCACATAACGTTTTACACCCTCGTGCGCAGACGTGATAAGAGACTGCAGAGATAGTGAGGGGGCGAACCTGAAACGAGGAACCGACGTCGATCTGAGGTAGAGCCTGGAAAAGTGGGAAGACGAGGAGAATCAAATGCCAATATGAGGAAGAGGAAAAGAGGGAATCGAGGTTTGATGAAAGCGAATTATTGCAGCAGCTGAGTCAAATGAAATAATGAAGTCAATCTTATTGATAATAGAAAGTTGATTGATTTTTTTTAGCGTTGTCATGATCTTCGATGATATATTCCAAATAAGAAAGCTTTTTTCTAGTGTATTTTGTTTTTTCATTTTTTGTGAAGATTCTGTTCGGTCATGCCAGAAATGAGTCAGTTCTCTTCCGGATGTCTCTGGGGGCCTTCCGGCCTGCGCGCCGGAATATGTGGTGATCTCACAAGTTAATATAGGGTGGGTAGGGGGT
>JAOYMZ010051901.1:0-13906 GCA_025802335.1 Pinguicula primuliflora | reverse complement strand
GTGGTGCTTAATTGGGGGGGTAGGGTAGGGTAGGTGTGGTGCCATCCTGAGGATACATAGATCAAGTGAAGCTGAACATACCAGCGCCCAGCAGCATTACTGATCTGCGCCGCTCGTGTGCTGACAAATTTAGCAGAAGATTTCTGGTGGGTTTTTTTCCCCTTATTTCAAGATATACCAAATATTGAAATTTCACCTTTCCTTAAGTTTCAAACAATCTACCACGTCAAATTGGGCTGGGGGCGGTGGGGGGTTGAACTAGAAGGGGAGTAAAAAACTCAGTCAAGATAAACTCCTTGAAAACGGTGGCCTAATTTTTTTATGCATGTGGAGTTGTGATTGCTACGAGGTGACATTGAGGCCACAATCAAAGGAGAGTCGATGACACTGTTGGGATTTTGTAGAAAGAATGAAAGGTACACAGACACGGCCTTTTTCTCCTGTCTCTCTTCTTGTGGTTGTATATTATTTTGTGCCCTTTCTCATGTGCTTGACATCGATAGAACAATTTATCTTCTTGATTCAGAATCTTCTGGTTAAGAGTATCTAGTACAAGTTATGTTTTGGGTGTGAATTCTTTTTCTGGGGTACCATGCCATGAGTTTAAGTTCACTTTTTGCATGGTTTAAGGAATGAAATCCGGACCGTAATCGTTGCATTCCTGTTCATATATAGAGTGTGGGAGCTTTCATTTTGAAACGATATTGTAGAGTAGTGCGATTGAATAGCTTTAGCTATTTGTTCTTGAAATCCAGAAATGGCAGGTGTTGATGTGACAGAAGATGTTTTCTTCGACACTGCAGATCATTTACTTGTTGTGGTAGAAGAAGATGATATTTGTAGCAATTCAGATTTCAATATTTGGTTGAAAGAGCCCCAGAGTGTGAAGGATAGACGGTATAATTTTCTATCACAAATGGATTTTACAGAGTGCACAACTTCTTCAGAAACTGAAAGTGTGAGTTTGCAAACAAGTACTGTATCTTGTGGAGACGTTTCCAGTTGTCACTCATCAATGGCCGGCATTGGTGACAATTTGTTTGCAGAAAGACAGAGATCTAATAGTGAAGCAAATAGCTCGACGGATTATTCCGATGGGGATTGGTTATATAACATGAGCATTGATGTGGAGGGGGGAGAAAGCCAAAACCTCATGTCTCCTGCACTATGTCAACTGAAGCAAGCTCATACTCAGATTCGTGTTGATGAGGACGCGATGAATTGTAAGAAACATCATAAATCAAGGAGATGGTGGCGCCAGTTTGTGCAGATTACGAAAAAGAATCGAATGGTAGATGTATCTAGAAAGTCAGTATTGTCTGAGGAACCTAGAAAAATGAGATTGATGAGGGCAGAAACGAACCGGAAAGAGTACATGGAGTGTAGTGCGATGTATGTTGCACAAGAATTTCAAGCACATAAAAGTCGAATCGGGACCATGAAGTTTAGTCCAGATGGCAAATATCTGGCTACTGGGGGTGAAGATGGGCTAGTTTGCATATTGCGCATTGACATTGTAAAGCACTCTTTCAATGGTGATAAATGCAGCAGCTTTGGCAGCCTGCATATGGACCGCAAGTTCAGTACCGGTAGGGGAAAAATGAATCAATCATCTGTCACTATCCCGGACAAGATTTTTCATATTGTGGAAGAGCCCCTGCGGAAGTTTCAGGCTCACTGTGGTGATGTTCTGGACTTGGCCTGGTCGAAATCGAATGTAAGCCATGAGCCATTTATCTATTTCTATCCTACTAAATCTTTATTCGTTATCATAGCTAATGAATTCTTTCTGTAGCAGAAACTTCTATCATCATCCACGGACAAAACAGTTCGCCTTTGGCAGCCGGGCTCTGATGAATGTCTTGGAGTTTTCCATCACAGAGATTATGGTAAATCCTGCCAAATCTTTATCTCAATGATCATCTAATTTATGTCATTGCATTGTCCTGATTACCGTTTTTTTTCTTGGTTAATTCAGTAACATGCGTTCAGTTCAATCCAGTTGATGAGAAGTACTTCATTAGTGGTTCAATAGATGGCAAAGTTCGCATTTGGGATATCTCCAAAAGGAGAGTCGAAGACTGGGCTGATGTGAGAGACCTTGTTACGGCATTATGCTATCAGCCAAATGCCAAGGTACCAAACACATCCCGGGATCGATGCTAAAGCTCAAATTTTTAAGCATCAGACTTATCATCTATTCTCTCCTGTTCTTTTCCTGACAGGGATTCGTTGTTGGTTTTGTTTCTGGTAGATGCCGGTTCTACGAATCAGTAGGTGAAGATTTATCTTATTTTATGCGCATCTTGTTAGATTTTTTACTGTGGTTTGCAGGCTATTGAGGTAGTGCGTTGGGTTTACTTACTCAGGGTTCCCTACCTTATAAAAAAAAAAAAATAGTGGGAGACTCCGACTTATTTATTTTTTCTTGTCCTTGTACAGATAACATGCTTTTGCCTAGTGTGGAGATAAACATACAGAGTCGAAAGAAATCATCCCGGTCTAGAGTTACCGGCATTCAGGTATGCATATGATCTTGGTAACCAACACATTGAAGCGGCTTTTCATTTATAGTACGCTTATAGGATGTTTTCATGTTCTCAGTTTCTGAGAAATGACTCCCAAAGAGTGATGATAACATCTGCAGACGCAAAAGTTCGTATCTTTGATGGACTTGAGCCTGTCTCCAAATACAGATGTAAGAATGTTGAATCCAAGTTTGCTTCTGTAGAACATTGTAGCCGTTGAATAAGTATTGAACAAGTATTTTTTTATATCATGACCCACAGGTCTGCATAAGTCTACTTCTCAGTCGGCTTCATTCACTTCGAGTGGACAACATATAGTTTCACTTGGAGATGATTCTCGCATTTACTTGTGGAACTACAAAGATTCGTGCTTCAAAACATCGAAACCGACCAAATCTACCCGTTCTTGTGAACATTTCTTCTGTGACAGTGCAACCGTGGCCTTACCATGGTCAGGTTTGAACACCGGACATGAATATCCAACATGTGACTCATCAGTAGAATTCGCCCCGGAACGTTTCTCCCTTTCGAGCTGGTTTTCGGCGGATGTCTCGTGGAGGTCCTCCATGACATGGCCAGAAGAGAAACTTCCTTGGTGTGATTTGCCATCTCGAGGAAAAAATTCTAGGCCGTGCCCAGATTGTGTGTATTGTGTCGATCAACAACAGAAGCAAAAGCAGAAATTGAAACCGGTGGACAGAGTTGGAAATGTGCCTGCTGCATGGAGTCTCGTCGTTGTTGCAGGGACTTTGGATGGTAGAATTAGAACATTGATGAATTATGGGTTTCCAGTTCGGGTATAGGAGGATCTTGTACAACTTGTTCAGATCAGTTCATTTTCTCCAACCAAATCAAGTTCTGATTTTCATTGTAAACTGGGTATTTTTGGGCCGAGAAGTTTGGGATCTTGTACGTACAAATTGTTCAGATCAGTTCATTTTCCCCAACCAAATCAAGCTCTTTTCATTGTAAGCGGGGCATTTGGCTCAGAGGTTGTGCTCGGTCCATGTAAAAATAGTAAATGATGGTGATCATAAAAGAAAGGAAAATGGAAAACAGAGGCCATAAAACATTGATTCTGTGGAATTAAGACTATGTTTGCAAATTTTTGTGCTTTTATGAAAGTAGTTTATGAGGAGTACTCCGGATAAAATGTTATTTTATAAAGAAGTTATAAAGTATTTGCAGTGGGGTTTTAGGATTTTACTGTGGTTAAACCAAACAAATTCAAACTAAACATACCTAGTAAATCCCGCTCTTAGGCAGGGTCTGGGGAGGGTATGATGTACGTAATGATATCCCACCCCTCAACACTATGAGAAGAAGGACTTTACCGTGACAAAAGTTAAAAAAATTGTGTGGCCAGCTTAGGGATGATAGAATTATCCCGTCCCGAGGCCGGGGCTGGTCCGGGTCCGGGTCCGTGGTCATGGACCCACCCCGGACCCTGACCCAACATATTTAAAAAAATTGTTGGCATTAGGTTTTGTCCATATCCACTACCACCGAGGCCCAACTCTAAGCCCCTATCAAAGAAAGGCAGAACAGAAAGCCGAGTGAAAGACCATTTACCCTATTGTACTATACATATTGATCAATTTATACCCTTATACTTTCAAAAGAATCAATTTACCCTCTTTTACTTTCATAAAAAGACTCTCAACCCTATAGATATTTTTTATTTTATTATTTTTTTGTTAATGACCAAAAGACCCTCCACACGGGCTCATCACATTTACGGCGGAGATTATTTTTATCTCACATTTACGTAGAAGATCATTAACAGAGAGAAAGTAAGTTCAATTATTTTTTATTTCAGGTTTACGTAGAAGATCATTAAAAAAATAAAGGACAATTTAGTCATTAGTAAAAAAATAATAAGATAAAAAATATTAATGGGGTGGATGGTTTTTTATGAATGTACAAGGGGTAAATTGATTCTTTTAAAAGTATAGGGATGCAAGTTGATCAATATGTATAGTATAATGGGGTAAATGACCTTTGACTCCAAAAAGCCATTGGGTGATTGAAGTAAAGATTTAGGTTTCCTATCTATTAGGCAGATCAGCTTAACCAAGATTGGTTTTGGCTATGGTTATGGAAATATTTTTGTCGAATGTGGTAAGGTGTGTACAAGATTGGTTTTGGTTAAGTAAATATTTCATGATTGGATTTGTTCCCTACCAAAATATTCCAGGAAAAAGTAACCATTAAATATACCAGCGTGAAGGAAAACTTAATTAAATTAAACACACACCGGATAGCAGCAGGCTCAACAGGATTCTCAAAGGAACGCCAATTAGACAAAATGACACTTTCTACATGCCAAGCATATATATATTCAGTAAAAGTCTCACTAAATATCCAATCAAAAACTGAGCGGTACCACTGTAAAGAGGAATGACAGACAAAAACAAAACAAAACAGATGATGCGTTTAATATGCAGCATGAGAACCTTAAAAGAAGCCCTATAACTTACCTTAAAAAAGTTTACAGGGTTAAAAGAATCCATTCTCAGTATTTAACAATTAATTCATGAGTTGGGCTGGGTCGAAACCAACCAGACACGTGCAACCTGACCCGTTCAACCCGAACCCACCCACAGGGCGGGACAGGTTCGGGTCTGTCCCCAGGGTGGCGGGGCAGGTCTGGGATAACCCCGCCCTACCTCCCTTGCCAACCCGAGGCCAACTGGATTAGGGAAAATTTGATAAGTTTTTGCTATTATGAATTGTTTGTATGAATAAAATTATTTTAAAATTGAACTTTAAAATAATAAAAAAATTATTTTAGAAAACTTTGAAATAATCACCACGCCAAAACTTCCACAATTAACGAAAATTTTAATTTTTGGACTTTCTGACCTTTTAAAATTGCAAAAAATTTGAAAACGGTTTCTACAATTCATAAAACAAAAAGTAGCTTTTTGAGTACCATTTGAAAACATAGCATAAGCCATAAATCTTTGATGACATTATCTTTTGGCCCGAATTTCCTTGTTCCAGTGTGGGATTTTTTGAATTTAACAACAGGCTGAGGCAGATGTTTTCTCTTAGCAAAACCCATGAAACTTAGCAACGCAAAGGAGCTCTTCTCCTGTAAAGCTTAAAACCTAGATGCTAGATGATGTAGATGAGGAGGAATTCAGTTCTCTAGTTGCGTCTTTCAAAGAATGATTCTTTCGACCTCTTATAACTACTCCATTTACTCTTCCTATGGCTTAAGGTCGCCATCGCTCTATTGCTTCAAAGATAACAACTCTATATATAAAGGCGATGCATTGCTTTTGGGATTTCATACTTGTTTTCGGCCTGTGTTGAGAAGATGTTGTTCAGTTGGCGTACAATGCTCCTCGGACTCCTTGAATCTCAGGTACTTGAGAATACTTCTCAATTGCTATTTCTTCGTTGATGTCATCCGTCGTTTTGCGTGCCCTAATTCTGAATTATAAAACTTTTGGACATTTCAGATTCTAATGTTGTAGAATTTGAATAACGTATGACCTCTTTATTGAATTCCAAAATGTTTGAAGCGTCTCTCACATGACACCACGTAATTCTTGATTTTGGTCATTGCCTTCTATAGGGAACCCAAGTTTTCATCTATGCCGTCTTCTCCCTTCGGTGTTACTGAAGAGGATGTTGTCATGCAAAAATCATCATGTAAGTGGCGTAGAGTGTTGCTGAAAGTAAGTGGAGAGGCACTTGCAGGAGATCAATTGCAGAATATTGACCCTAAGGTTAGAATATTGTCGCTAACATGTCAAGAATTTGCACCGAGTCCATAATGCTTATTATAAGTTACTTGTACAGATTACAATGTCCATTGCAAGGGAGGTAGCTTCGGTTACTCGGCTTGGTATTCAGGTAATTCTCATTGTGGAAATAATTTTTCGAATTCATCCAATCTTGGCTATCCATCTATTGGTGTCCATTATCCATCGGACATGGACGGTAAATTCAGTGAACTATGCATATATAAATATGTTTATGTGTATTATCTATTCTATAACTACTTATCAATGTATTATGAGCTTTAGAATCGAATCGAATCGTAGGATTCAAATCGTGGATCGTAGAATTTTGATAACAGAGGCCCTGTCACTTGGGTGGTCAACAAGTTTGAGAATTTTGGACTTGGAAGGAGCAAAAAGAGTGAGCTGGCTGAGCAGCATAACCAGACTTGAGAGTATTGAATCCAATGGACAGTTTGGAGGCTGTCGTAGCATATGGTATTTCAACTGAAATTCATGGTTGAAAGTTGTTATAAGCAATTGTTTAGACCTGAGTGTGGACATAAAGATACATTCAAGAATAAATTGAATGGTAAATGTAAGAATGATCACGCAAGGCAATATATGAGTAAACCATTGCTTATTACATTCATTGGAAAATGAGGGTAATATTTAATTCCCTGATTTACCCCCCAAAAAATCCCCTTATCATGGTGATCCTCAAAACTCTCAGAAGGGGATATTCCAGCAGTTCAGGCTTGCTTATGAATTGAGCTAGAGTTTATAACCAAATGAATTTTGTGACTGAAGAGCTAAATGGTATTGTATTTTTCTGTCTTTGGTTGGATGGGGAATGATCTCTTCAACCGTGAGTTTAACTCTGAGAATGTTGGATTGAAAAAATGGGAGGTTTTGCTTCTCTTTCTGAACGGATGAAAGAGCTTTACCCGGAATTAGAAGCTCCACAAGATGCAGAGGTTATTGAAATTGTTGAGAGAATCTCTTAAGCATGAATACCGGTGCTAGGATTCTGATTTCTTTCTGAAGGTGGTGCCAAAGCAACTCCTGCATCTCAGATGACAGACTTCTTTTCTTGCTTTACATTTTTATATGAACTTAAATATTGCTAATGCATTAAAGGTTAGGACAAGGTTCAAACACATATATCATTACCTTTTTGACGAACCAAGACACTTGATAGAGAGAACTCAGTCATTCACCCTTATTTTCCCGATATTTCAGGTTGCAATTGTTGTGGGTGGAGGAAATATCTTCCGTGGAGCCTCCTGGGCAGGGAGTAGTGGCCTTGACCGCTCTTCTGCTGATTATATTGGGTAATCCTTTCTTAGATGTTACCAATATTTGCTTTTAGCAAAATAGTAGTTTCATCCTTTATATGTTCCTTTTTTTTTTCAAGGATGCTAGCAACTGTTATGAATGCCATATTTCTGCAAGCAACAATGGAGAGCATTGGCATCCCAACAAGAGTTCAGACAGCTTTTCGCATGTCCGAGGTGGCGGAACCCTATATAAGAAGACGAGCTGTAAGGCATCTGGAGAAAGGAAGAGTAGTCATATTTGCTGCTGGAACTGGCAATCCCTTCTTCACAACTGATACCGCAGCTGCCCTTCGGAGTGCAGAGAGTGAGTCTTCTACTTGTGTCATTGACCAGTATACTACACAGACCAAGGTAAGGTTAGCTAAAAACACCTTGAACATCTGAATGTTGTGTTCAGTTAATGCTGAGGTGGTGTTGAAAGCCACAAATGTTGATGGGGTGTATGATGATGATCCGAAGCTTAATCCCGATGCCCATCTGCTCGAGACTCTAACATACCAAGATGTAACTTCTAAGGAACTCTCCGTCATGGATATGACAGCCATTACTCTGTGCCAGGAAAACAACATTCCAGGTAAGCCTTGCTTGTTGCCTAACCTGCAACCCCACGGTATTGGGAAAACGAGGAAAACACTACATTTTCGATTGTCTGTGTTCCACCCCTTGGTCTAGATTGGTGATGGTATCTGGTTTTGTGATGCAGTGGTCGTGTTTAATCTGAATAAAGTCGGCAACATATCCAAAGCTATCAGAGGCGAGAGCGTGGGCACTTACATCGGAGCTGCTCGGACATCTGTGGCAATGAATGCTTGAAGGGAATATTATAGAATCAGAGCACGCATTAATATAGATTTTATTGATTGTTGGAGAAGATAGGACTTTGTAGGATGACCCTGACAGGCATCAATACTAAACTTTGAGGCACGAGTGGACTTGATCAATTACATTAGCACACATACATGGTGAACATCAAATTCAAATAACAAGTTCATTACTAGTACGTTCGGTTTAGTAGTAAGGATAAGTTGAATAAAGAGGGATAGGATTTAGTGGAATTAGATAATTTATGCTGCCTTTAGTACGAAGGATTATCTAGGATCTAGGGTTTAGGATATAATGGGTTTTTAAAATATTTAATTAGAGGATTTTAATATTGTTGTGAATTTACAAAGTTTTACTTTATTTATAATTATAATAATTAATTCAAAACAAATTCAAGTAGCTCAATTAGTGAACTGGGTACCTTTCAATGCGGAGGTACAGGATTCGATATCTTTGCCTATAAAAAACAATTAATTTAAAATAAAATAAAATTTTTGATATCATTATTTTTTTTATCGAACTCACAGAAAGTTATGTTAATATTTTTATTAAATTTTGAATGCGCGAATCTAATACCTAAAGAATATTTATTATATTTTAAATTTGAATGAAATTACAAAAAAAGTTAAAAATATATGTCGGCATGGAGGCTTTTTCAAAGGATGCATTAAATATGCTTCACATGGGTTTGAAGAATTGGACGGAAACGTGGACGGCGTTTAAAGAATAGTTCACATTATTATTTTCACGCGTTTTCTCCCCTATAAAAGGACATCCTCCTTCATTTGTTTCATCATCCTGAAATCTTCGAGTTTCATTACAGAGAGAAATACTAGAGAGAAAAATAGAGAGTTTGAGTGTTTATCCTTTATTCTTTAGAGAGATTATATGTGGTATCTCCTAGTGGTCTAAAGAGATTGTAACTCGAATATTCTTTCATAGTGGAATTCTTCTATCCCTGTCCGTGGTTTTTCCCCTGATTTATTTAGGGGTTTTCCACGTAAATCTGTGTGTCCTATTTATCTTCAGTATTATTTCCTGCAAATTATTAGCTGTAGTTTGGCTCTATCGGTCCTATTTTCACAACATCGGTGGCTGCGGCGGCGGGGAATTCTGGGAGCGAATTGATATAGAGAGACGAATACTGAGTTCGTCTATAGGTTCGAGATATGGATTGAGACGCTCGTCGGTTTCCAGTACCAAAATTTGCTTTACTCTGTTGCACCACCGCCGCGACAGTAAATGCGACGGCGGCCTCCACCATGAGCATGGTGGCAATGAAAAACCGAGTTTTGGTTTTGCTTCTCTTTACTGTGGGATTGGTGTCGCCGCCAGAAGAGCTGTACGGCCAGAAATTTAATCCCTAGCTTCTGAAGAGAGAAATTTTGAAAATTACCAGTTCAGCCAATTAATTTCTTACGCCGCCGGAGCGAATAAGACAGGAGCGAATAAAAGAACAGTTTCAGGAAAAAAAACCTTGGCAATAGTAAAAATTTACCCAACAAATTAAAATTTTGGGTAGTGACTAGTGATCAAATTCGTTGAGCTTGGCTCGGATATTAGTTAAGACTAATATGCCCTCTCGAAGTAGTGAAAATTTAGAGTAATTGTCAAGGCCTAAAATAAAATCGAACTCAAATAGTGCAATTGATGAGTTCCTACATTTCAATGTTGAGATATATAGTTCCATAGTTACTATAAAAAATAAAGTCGAATGTAGAGAAATAAAAATGATAAACCACACGTTTTGTTTGGCGCGATTTTTGCCCACATTGCACGTGTCACCAATGCACTCAAATGTTGAATATTCCATCCAATCATCCAATGGGCGATTAACAAGTGCCAAACCAAACGGTTGAATTACTCCCATGAACCTTAAGACTCGGAACCAAATTCAATCTCCAATAATCTTTTAATCTCTAATAATCCTTTTCACATTTTTTATGGGTAAGTGATCTCATTCTAAGAAATAAAAACGTATCACAATTGAAAAGCACTAAGATAAAGATATAATCTAAATATAATAACTTCCTGATGCCACGCTCCTTGATGCTCGTTGTTCATCATGCCACAAACATAGAGTCAAGATGACGGATCCAGTCGCTAATGGTGCTTGGTGTGGGTTGCAGTTTTTGAGAGTCTATCCAATGCCAAAGCTGGACTTTAGTCAGTTTGATTGCATTCATCATTCCTGGGTCGTCGAATCTGACACAGTTTTTTCTTTCCAGACATACCAGACGATTGTCTGCCAAGCTGCTTGTCTGATCATCCTCCATGTTCTTCCATTGAATTGCTGTGTGAAGGAGAGGTAATGTTCCATTAGGTTATGTGGGTCTATCACAACGTCCATCCATGCTGCTATCTCTGTCTATATGAAAGATGAGTGAGTGCAGCTTCAGAAAAGATGTTCTATAGATTCTTCGGCCAAACCACACCAAATGCAGTGCCCCTCTGCCTCCGAGATGGAGACCCCTTTTGTCTTCAGCTTATCAATGGTAGCAATTCTACTTCGCAGTAACCTCCACGAAAACATTTGAATCCTGTAAGGAGTTATTAGGCTCCATGATGCTGTCAAAAAAGATCGGTCTTGGTCCACGGATTGCCCATGAGTAATGTTGCCCTACAGTAACCAGTATGCTGAGGAGACAATATAGCGGCCTGTGGGGTCTTCTGTCCATCGCCATGTATCACCCACACCCAGTTGCAGCTGCTGATAGGCGAGTTGGGACTGGAGCGAAACATGTCTATCAGCTTCCCATGATCTCAGTTGCCTTCAGAAACTTAGTTGAAGAGTTTTGTTGCCTACTTCCTAGTTCATGACCCTACACACATTAGCTGTTTTTTTGTGTAGATAACCTATATAGGTCGCTAAAGAGTATCGCCAAAGTTCCTTACCCGGACCAATTTGACATCCAAATGAGAGCATCTGTACTAGATTGAATGTCTAGAGTGATGCTATTGTTGAACCACGGTTCACCCACTGCTGCTTGCCAGATATCCCCCGTACCCGCGATGTGTTGTCAGGCAGAGTGAGTAGATATAACTCAGTCATTCGATCATGTGGCTCAAAATATTTGGCACAAATGATTAAATTCCACATGCTTGTTGGTTCTTGTTTGAATCTCCATATCCATTTCCCAAGTAAAGAAATGTTCATCTGACGCAAATTCTTGATCCCGAGCCCTCCATTTTTCTCCAAGCAGAGGTGAGGCCATTTAATCCAATGGATTGGTCTTGTTTAAGCTATCGTCTTTTTTCACAAGAACTTTGTTATAATGCTAGTGATTTGCTTGATAGCCTGCATAGGAGCCAAATATACAAAGAGATAATATATTGTTTGTTATACTAGTTAGTGTTGACTTGAGCAATGTCACTCTTCCTGCAAATGATAAGAATCTATTCTCCCAACACTCCAATCTTCTTTCCATTTAATCAATCATACCTTTCCAAAGCTTTTTCCTCCTTGTAGTCTCGCCAACAGGTAGGCCCAAGTACATGAAAGGTAGTTTGCCGTCTTGGAAGTGCAATTTACCTGCAAGCACACAGTCTAGAAGCGAAAATGTTAATTCTAAATAGTTTACTCTTATGAAAGTTAACTACAGGACCCGACAATAGGTCAAATGTTTGCATGATCCCCTTATCACGAAGGTGTTTTCAACTGTTCCTTCTACTAACAGCAATGTGTCGTTAGCATATTGTAAATGGGATATTGAGATTTGCCCGGCATATGCTCCTTTGAGAATATTCAGCTGGGAAGCTCTGTTGACGAGCAGATGGAGTCCTTCTGTGACTATTAGAAAAGAGTAGTGGGGATAACGGATCATCCTGTCGCAAACCCTGGAATAGTTTGAATTCTCCTGCACTTGATCCATTAATGAGGATTGATGTCCTGGTGGTAGATACGCATTCCATAATCCAAGAGCACCACCTATATGAAAATCCAAGTTTCTTTAGCATCAGGTTGAGGAAAGGCCATTTGACAGTGTCGAAAGCTTTTCTGAAGTCAATCTTAAGAATCATGAGGGGTTTCCTGTTCCTCTTATATGAATGTACCACCTCGTTTGCTACAAGAATCGCGTCTATGATCTGTCTCCTCTTTAAGAATCCAGTTTGATTTTTAGCTATTAGCTCGCCTATCACCTTCCTCAACCGTGCTGCCAAAATTTTAGCTAAAATTTTGTAACCACACCCTATCAATGAGATCTGTCTATAATGTTCAAGAGCAGTTGGATTATGGCCTTTGGAAATTAGTGTTATCCACGTCGAAGTAAGACCTTTTGCCAATTTTCCATTCTGGTAGAACTCCTAAATGTAAGCACAAAGGTCTTTCTTAACCGTCTCCCATTGTTGTTGTTGGAAAAATAAGTTGAACCTGTCCAGACCAGGGCTCTTCTTGGGTGAATAGCTCCAGGCTGCCTCTCTTATTTCCTCCTATGTAAAACCTGATGTCAAGAAAACATTGTCCTCGCTACTGTTCTTTCTGTTGGAATGCTGAGATCAATATTAACTATGCTTGACAGTCGGTCGGTAAATCTATGGACTGGCCACTTACCGTTACCAACAAATGGCTACCGAAACCGATACCGCCGGGTATCGATAACCGTCGGTCGGCAACCGTAGTTACCGACCTGATTTTTTCTGTTTTTTAATTTGGCAGTAAAATGGTGTTGATTTCTTCGAAAATTTCAAAAAGGTGTATCTTTACGCTCAATTATCCTTTTTGGATGCATTGTTTTATTTAGCGACCAACATCGCCATATTTGCGGAAAACTATTCTAACTATATCAACGGTGAATTTTACAGATCGACGATAATTTTGAACTATATGAATACGGGGTAAATGACATCAGATTTGTAATTTATGAATACCGGAGGATTCGCCTAAATGCAAGCTTTAGGCCGGTATGATTTGTTTACATGGCCCGTACGAAGCCCAATTTTTTGACCTAATAGGCCTCATTCAGCTTTCATTGTTTATATTTTAATTTTATTACGGTAGTCTCTAGTTCCACCGCCTATAAATCCAATTTTTAACAATATATAATCTACGTGCACAAAAATCAATTGGCATGGGCGCTGGAGACAATTCGTGCTTCTTTGGATTTATTTTTTTGGAATTATGTATATTAAAATAAATTAAAAATATAAGTCAGTAAAACCGACGGTTACCGTCGGTTTTACCGACTACCAACCAACTTTTGTAGGCAAGGGGTTTTCTCTACCAGTACTATTACCGGTAGAGGGTCGGTAATCGACAATTTTGGCTACCGACCGGGTCGGTATTTGATATACCAATATCGGTTGACAGGCCTAATATTGACACTCTGCCCCGAATCATACCACTTGCTGAATGTTGGACCGTAATATCACCAGATCTACAAGATAAACAAGAGCTCAACTTAGTATATTCAAATCCAGGACAAGTATAACAAAAATGCAGAATCATAAATATTCGAAATCCTGTAATCCTTTTCTCAAAATG
>JAOYMZ010051890.1:0-13907 GCA_025802335.1 Pinguicula primuliflora | reverse complement strand
TCCGGCTCCGGGTATGGGTCGACCCCATCCTCGGATGGAGATGTCATCCCCTCCCCCTCATATAGTGACTCTGACTTTGACTTTTGGTGATGAATCATGTACTTTTGACACTCTTTTGTCCCATGTTATTACATATTTTTGCTGCGTAATGACTGTATCTATATGACGAACTTTTGACATGATGTGTTGAGTATCAGATCTTTCATTTCTTAATAGATCAAATGAACTTCATAATAGATCAAATGAAGTTCACAAAATATGTCACTAACTCACCAAGATTGTTGGAAATGAAGTTCATGATAAACTTTGCACTAATAGGAATCCCTGCATAGATCGTGCATGGCCCCGTATAGAAGAGCGGGTTAATTTCGACTATCCGTGTTACCGACAGTCGTGGTTTACCTGACAAAAGGAGTCGACCTTGTGCGCATTTGAATAACTCTCGCCGGACAACTGATCAGAGGGGACATATTGAAGGTGATTCGAGTCGAGTCGAGGTTGAAGGGCGTCTTCTTCAACTTGGATGGTTTTTCTTTCGACGGAGATAATTAGTGAAAAGTCTTCCAGCGATTGACTAGATTAGAACGTATTTAAGACAGTTTAGTATTTTATTTTTTTTTCTTTTCTTTTAATGCCTTTTAAATAAAAGAACAATAAAATTAAATAAAAAATAAAATAGGAGGTTACATTTCAAAATAGAAATTTCGCGGAAGTCACTTATCCAATTATTCCCTAAAATTGAGTATCCTAAAAAAACTATATAAAACAAAATTTATTAATATGTATATAATATGTAGTTCACCTTTTCATTTCATTTCATTCCAAATATGTATACAAAATGATTAAGAAAGCTAGATAATTAAAGCAAATAAAAAAATATATCAATAATAATTCAACTACTTAGATAAGTATCTCAAAACTATATTTCAAAATATCCAATGCTAAAGTCTCTCAATATATTCATTAACAAAATCGCAAAAAAATGTTCACGACAAGAATGGTTTCACCTTCAGAATAAAAGTATACACTATAAAAAGATGCTAGATATGTGTCAAACTGTGGTTATGTGAGGTATGATGAGGTGAGATGAACTCATTAATAAAATAGAAATGATCATAGATGTATGGAGTAATAAATATGAAATGTACATTGAACATTTGTAAGTAAATTAAATGAATATTTTCTATAAAAAAAACTATAGTGTTTTAGTTTAAAGGGAAGAGTGAGAAATTATTAAATTTTATTAATTTAATAAATTTTATTAATTAATTAAAATGGGTCAGTTGGTCCGGTCATTTAGGTTTTAAAACTAAACTCAGTCTGGCATGCAAAAAAATAAGATGTCGGGCTAACATGACCCATATTTTTTATCGGTCTCGCTGACTCGTATTTGTCTTTTTTGCAGGTTTGCTGGGTTTGAACAATTTAACCCGACCCAAATGATGGCCTCTAGACCAACAGACATGGTTTCACAGCACAAGTATTACCGATAACAAAAGGTTCAATTTACTTAGGAAAATAATACTAGATTATAAATATATTTATTGATAATGAATTTATTATCACACGTTAAAAAATTCGGATCATAGATTACATTATCGTGAACCACGAGATTTTTTTTAAAAATAGGCCGATTGCGACATTTTTAATTTATTTTTTTTGCGAATTGCGAACTCTGACAATGCCAATATCTAAAATAAATATTATCATCTAACTGCTATAATATTACATCACTTTACTATCAATCAAAACCTCCAATTTGAAATTAAATTTCTCATTCAACGAACCCAATTTCGGATCCCCCAGATCCAGACGTACAAATAACAAATCCCTAGCCGATCAAGAATTTTCATGAATGTGCATTATGTTCTTGACTTCACCGACCCAAAAAATCATAGCTAAGCCAAAATAATTCAACAAAAGATCCACATATCAAAAAAAACATTCAACAAAATAATTAGAGCAACGTTGAGGAGATTGATATCAGCATTTGCTGGAGAAATTGATATCCGTCTTTGCTGTAATTATGTTCAGTAGGTTGTTCATTCAAAGCTCACTCATCACCTCTTTGTTAACACACGTACACGATATGCTCCATCACATCACCCACCATTCTGCCTACATGAAGAGAGAGCAGTAAGTGGCTAAGTTCATCAAACCTATACTTAGAATTCACAAATAATTGCAATCTTCTATAACCAGTGAATCTAAATAAGTGCAATGTTCCATGACAGCCATTTGCTGCGTGCTTTCTTGCTTGGCATTGCCCATTTTCCGTGGAAGCCATTTTTAATTCTCAAATAGTCAAACTGAGGACAAAACCATTTTCTGTATCAAGAAGCAAGGATAGAATTAGAATGGTTCAGATAATAAGTCCTAAACCCAAGATATAACGACAGAACAAAGCAAAGATCATGGCCAAAAATGGAAGTTTTTCAATCCACTTCAGCGTCCGAATGACCAAGAAAAATAAATAGCATTATAAGATTATCATGTGCCACTAACGGCATCAAAACATCACCTGCGAGGTTCAAGTGAAGCTGACAGAATTGGTTACCCATTTTCACTCTCAAGATCTCAGCTTTCCAACTAAAAAATTGCAACATTTTTTTCACAACTCCAAAATGCAAACTAAACCGACCAAAAAACGTTTCTTTTCCCCAACAGAAGTTTGCAGTATAAAGAAAAGCGAATTGATCGGCACAAAAATGTAACAACCCAATAATCATCCACGAAATTAGAAAACTCACCATCGAACAAAATTATCAACGAAACCTATTTACAACAATGTCTTAAACTCACCGGAATGGAAGAGGAATGGTAGGTGAACTGCAATGATCTGCAAAATAAACATCTACGAAATTAGAAAACTAATCATCGAATAAAATTAACAACGAAACCAATTTACAACATAATCAACAGAATTGTGAAACTATCGTACGGACCAGAAATTAACGCAAACTCACCTCACCATAATGGAAGAGGAAGGGTAGGCGATCTGGAATTCCGGGATTCAAGAAACTGGTGTATATATAAGGCACGAATCAAAAACAAAATTCCGGAAAAAAGGGAGAAGGTTAAGCGGATTTGGACGATGGAGGTTGAGCAGATACAGAAAAACTTACGATTTTTGGTTGGAGATACGTCGTGAAGAGGGATAAGGCATGAAGGATTTACTCGGGAGAGATTTGGTTGAGATTGTGTGGGCGAGATTTCGGAATTGAAGAAATCTGTCGTGCCTTCGTGGAAGAGAAAACTATCGTGTCATCGTGCTAACCTGCGCCTCCCATGTGCATACGTGTCCCTGTTTAATTGAACAGGCTAATGTAGTCCGAAATTTTGAAGGCAAAAAGACCCTATACCCTATATTATAAAGACATGGATGCCAACTCATATTTTGTCCAAATTTTACGAATGAAACGACAAATCCATCCTGTTGTTTTCGGAAGACGCATATGGCTCACGCCTGGGAAAACCTGAAAATGAGATTTAGGTTGCGCAGTTTGTGAAAATGAGATTTAGGTTGCACAATTCGTCTGACCGTCGTCATCTCTGGCCTCTCTCCGTAAACTTGTACACCGCCCAAACTTGCGTGGACGTCGGTCATTGGAGAACACAACCATTGCGGGTCTTTATGCCTACAGGTACAGCACAGTGCCATCGGCTGTTGTCTCTACGGTGGCTCCGGTTTTATTTGCTCACCATTTTCCAGGTGAATCCCGGGTGATAACGAGTCACGACCCCTTTTGGTTATTCAGTTTAATCAATATGTTTCCTTGCGTGGGGAGAAATTTGGCGTCTTGGACATGGTGGGTGTGCGTTCATTTCTTGATTTAGATATTATGCGTTGCGTGGATGGTTGTTGGATTCAGCTCAAATGTTCATTGGGGGTGAGGGGTTGTGATGATTGTTGAATCTATTTGCTTACTTTATCCTTCAGAGAGGTCAACTGATTTTGATTCACAGGGAAAGAAACACAAGAGATAATAACTTGGGATTGAGGGCTAATTTTCATTGGGCTGTGGTACTACTGTAAGTGAAAGTTCATGTTTTTGGGCTTGGGACTGTGGACAAAATTGCAACTCCGTTGCATCCAAATCGAATAAACTTGCAGGTTTTGTTAGAAATAAGAAATGCTGATTTTCATTGACTCACGAACCCGGTTGAAAGAAGTGACTCCGGTTGTGGAATCCCTCCTATTTCTCCCAACTTTTATGTTTGACGTTTGAATCTGAGGTGTAATTATTATAGCTCCTTTGGGAGTCTAAAGTTACTTTGTGAATCTTGATATTATTATTTTTTTGATTTATATTCATCTAATGCATTCATCTACTGCACAATGAGTCCATTCTTCTTTGTGTAAGCTCTGATTTATATGCTGGCAATCCCCAATTTGTTCTTAGTTTGCTTACTGCACAATGAGTTCATCTTTTTCGCTAACTCTTTGTTCTATTTATTTGTTGTTCTTTCCTTTTAATAGGTTGTGGAGCACACCAGTCCTTCTGTTGGTAGATTTACTATTTTAATGCCTCTCAGAAAGGTGATGTCTATGTACTAAGAATATGAGCAGTTAACAAATATCATAATCCCTGTTAATGGTGAGTTGATGAAGGATGACTCAGTATACACCTAATTAACAAGGTATAGGATTATATATTGTACATATAAACTCATGTCCGTATATGAATTATTTTTTGGTTGAAATTTCTCATGTGAGTAGTTGAATATATAGAAAGAGGTGACGAACTAAAAGTTAAGCATATAACTGATCAACCTTTTTGGCAACCATTATCTTATTTAAGTTATGATGTATATGTTGCTGCTCTGAAGTTTCTCCATTTCTTCGACAACAGTTCATTTAATTCCTCTTTTTGTTTGAATTACATTCCTTGCAATTTGTATATGTTTAATTCCTCCTTTTTTAATAACGTTCTGCCTTTTGGTTGACGGGAATTGATTCTTATGATCTGCTGCTTAGTATATCCTTACTATATCTTTTGATTCAGTCATCTTCTGCTCTTCATTCAGTCATCTGAACCTCCAGTTTCATCTTCTGCTCAAATGCATATAGGCATGTTAAGAATCTATGTTTACTGAAACTTTTTCCCTTCTATTATTATAATAAATGCTTCTGATATCTATATTATAACTCTGCAGCGGCCAACTCAAGTTGGAGGTGTATCTTGAAACACAAAACGACATCACAAAAAATCTTCCTTTAAAGTTTTCGGAAGACGCGTGCCTACAAGGCGTTTGTCGTTTTTATTTTCAACTTCTTCTTTCTGGGTCTGAAAAAGAAGGGTTTGAAGCTTCCTGTGGACGCTGACAAGACGCCGGATCTGCCCACGAAGGATCTGCCGGAGGACTTTGACTGGCGGGAGAAGGGAGCAGTGACAGCCGTTAAAGATCAGGTAAAACAATCCTTTACAAATTTTTTTCCTTTTCATTTATATATCATATAATATACTACTTACTACCTCAATTCAGCACGGGTGGAGGCTAATACTTATTCGCCAATGTTACTTTGATATTTGCACTGTGTACGTCTTTAT
Source organism: Pinguicula primuliflora (assembly GCA_025802335.1). Lineage (NCBI taxonomy): Eukaryota > Viridiplantae > Streptophyta > Magnoliopsida > Lamiales > Lentibulariaceae > Pinguicula > Pinguicula primuliflora. The sequence continues at coordinate 8,355 of JAOYMZ010051890.1, read as the reverse complement.
ATTTATGATCTGAGCGATCGTCTGTTCGTGTTTTCTTTAACCGATGTTACGCAAAAGATCAGGTTCACTGTTTGCTTCGTTTATTCATCATTCGTTTTGAGTTGTAATTACTCTGATCTGGGTTTTTTTTAGTCTGTTGTGATTTTTTGACTAAAAGATGAGATTTTTTTTTTCGTTGGCAGTCTCCAATGTCCTTTTTGTGGCACGATTTATTGTATCCTTATTTTGGTTGGTTCGTCTTTTTATGCAGATAATGTTTGTTGGAATGGAAGGGAATACGTTTGATGATAATTGGGAATTCCCAAACTGATACTATACCCTGATGAAGCAAAGTTTTACAGGAGATAGTAGAACAAGTTTGATTTATATCTCCTGATTTGTCTCCTGATAATTGGGAATGGTTGGTTTGATTTATATCTCAGAAATTTATGCATCGGAATGCATTTGAATGTATTCCGATGCATTCAATTCCGTCTATACATTCCACTATGGAAGCGCACAAATGGAAGTAATAGGAATCGAGTTTTATTACACGCGTATGCTTATCCGACTGCATTTTATTTCTGTGTACAAACATGGCATCAATACAAGGTTTTGCTTTTATGAGTAGACATATTTATAAACATACTTTTTCGTTACGCTCATCTTTACACGTGTATTCGTATATATTAACAATTGATTTTCGTATTAATCCAACTTCTTCTATACATTCTGCTTTAACGTACAGATTCTCTTTACATCGTAGGATCGCACACCCGTAACTTCAGCCACGGACAATTTACTAGTTAATATATAGATATGAATATTTAATTGTTTCTTTGAATTTTTCCCGAGTTGTCTTGTTCCACATGGTCCAAATGACACCCCAACTTTGGCTCCATCTTGCTTTAAATAAATGACTTTATTATTATCATTTTGCTTTAGTAGGGACAGCTCATCACTCTAGATTTAATTTTTCAAAATTTAATTAGGTACGATATGTCACAAGTGGTGTAAAATTGATACAAAAATATAGTGCGATAGATTATTTTTCGACTGTGACAACCCATCAACCATCAGAGAGAACCTTTGGGCAAGGTTGATTCAATAGGCTGATTTTGGACCCCAAAAATCGAAAATGATATAGAACACGGATAGAAACACACGAACAACTCACGATATTCCAGGTGGCACGACCACACAGCATGGGCCATAAGTGTTGGCAATTATATGCCCACTTAAAATTCAACACCTCTACTTCCGTGCAACATTCGTACCCTTTTTTCGTGAGCTATATCAGCTCTCCCCAAAAATTATATGATGTGCCCGCAAAGCCAAATTTTGTATAATAGGACAGTCTATATATTTACATAATTTTACACATATTTATACTAGTGTTCGAAAAGTCGGAATGAAGAGGCGGGGAGCGCCCAGAGTGCCTAGGAGGCCGCCTCGTCACAAGGCACAAGCCATGTTTTATTTAATATTTTTAAATAAAAAAATTTCGGTGCGGTGGGGCGGTCACCCAAGCGGCACCCAGGCCACCCGGGCGGCCTCTCAGGGCGCCTAGGTGGTGCCTGGGTGGCCGCCCAGATGCCGAACCACCCCGACAGGCCGAATAATCCCTAATCGGGGCAGCCAGCCAGAAAAATCACCTTTGCGGCTGTTTAGGCGGCACACTCTCGAACCCTGATTTAAACAAAACATTATAATTTCGACCATTGCTACCATCTACAACCAGAATTTGTCACGTTGATGGAAAGTCTATACTTGTCACGTAGGTATTGATTTTCTCAAAACCCTATTCTCCCAAGCACGATTCCCAATGCAAACCTTATGGCAAGAAATATTGTCGGAATCAATGGCATCTTGCCGATAAACGGCCAAATCCATCCCCGTGAGCCATAAAATGTTGCATTGAGTGGCAGAGATCATCCTCTTTGGTCCCAATTCTACAGTGGGTGTATCGAGCGGCACAAGCGTAACCTTCGCCCACACATAGTGTGCAAGAGACGACTTGCGGTCCCAACTCTGCACTGCTATATTGAGTGGTGAACAAGGGCTCCAGTCTCAATTCTGAAACAACCATCCAGAAATCGGCACAATGTCACTTGCGGATTATCTTGTGGGAGATGATGAAAGCGAATGTGAACAAGTCCCAGGAAATTTTGACCAAGAAACTACAGACAAAAAAGAGAGTTAAGAGAGCGAGTGGATTAAGGTCGAAGATCGATCCAAATCAAAATCCCCTGCAAAGCAGACAAACCCTAAAATAGTGAGTGATACGTTGAAAAAAACTTTGCCCACTTATATTGCGAAGTAGAGGGGAAACTCCCTCTCAGTGTATATCACTAATTTCCTGCCGGCATGGACGTAACTAGAAATCAGAGATTTCTTCACAAAATTCAGAGTGATCACGGACGTACATACACTTAAACAGATGGAATACAGAGGTGAGCGATACGGATTCATGAGATTTACTAAAACGGTTGATATTGTTAGTGTAATTGAACAGGCAAATGGAGCTCGGATTGGAGCGTGTTTACTGTACGTCAACAAAGCGAGAACTACAGGAGAGATAGCGGAGAGGCATAAGGGTGAAGTCGTAAGCAAAAACATGGATATAGGAAGGAAAACCAAAATAGTTCAGACGCTAGTAGAACTGGAGACTATGGAATACATATCGAAACCGAAAGACACAAAGTGGCTGGACGCTTGCCTGGTAGATTTTCCATCCCCACTTATCGATCTGAAATCAATGACTATTACTCTCCATCCGCAGGGCTACCCAAAAAGTTTGGTGTTCTGCCTGGAAGGAGGCAAGATCCTCATCAGTCTGAAGAACACGGAGGACCAACTAAAGTTGATACATGATGCGGAAACATCCGAATTAATCAATGTACACGCTCTAAGGCTGTGGAAGCTGATTGATGGGAAACTAGTTCGTTTGGCTTGGATTAGAGTTACAGGAACTCCACTCAATTGCTGGTCGAAAGACTTTTTCACATCTGTAAGCTAAAAAGTTGGTACACTGCTGCAGATTGATGGGAAGACTATAAGCAGAGAAGAAATGCAGTTCGGTAGACTCCAAATACTCACAACAGACCATGAGTGGATTCAGAAACAAGTGAAAATAGAGTCTAAAGGAGATTCTTTTGTGATATCGCCAGAGGAGGAGTTTCAGGGACATAGAAACGACACAAAGAAGCAATTTAGAACAAGTGACAAATCCCTGCAAGAGGTAGAATGGCCTTCTCTAGCTACAGCAACCCAAGGAAAAACTTCTGTTAAAGAAAGACCAGAGAAGATATGGGTCAAAAAATTGGACAACAACGAAGTGACACAGTATATGGTTAAAGCAGGGGCAGTGTTAAGTATTGAGTCACAGAGAGAGGAAGCTACAAGATTATTTCAATTGCAGTACAAGAGTACGCAGTCTGATACATCCGACAAGTTAGTACACTCAGAGATCTGCACCAGGGGGAAAGTGATTGACGAGGTAGAATCAGTATTGATCAATAAAAAATTGCTGCTAAAGGTCGATTCACTGGACAATATCAAAGCATGTCTTGACCAGAGAAGGCGAAGAGATCTACTGGAATTCGCACCAGGTAGCTCAGAGCATGATCAGCGTGAAATGGGGGGTAACAAGCATTGATCGAACCCCATGGAGGCTACAGGACCAGAAAACTTATGACCCTTTTGAATTGCAGCCATTCCTGGATTTGATGCCTAATTCTCTGAATAAGACGGCGAAAGGCCTATTCAACCTAATAAGCCACTCTGCAGAGAGACTGTATCAACATTCCATGCGTATCCAGGAGGAGATAGTTAATAACATGACAGATAATATCAGATCAGATAGTTTGGAAGTAATAGAGGTGATCGATAGTGAAGTACAGAATGAGGTGACAACTATGGAAAAAGAAGCAGTTCTCATGTCTGATCTTGTAAGTGTTATTGGAGAATCTGCTATTATTACCATTGTTCATCAAACCTCGGTTTCTGAGTTAAACTTGGACACTCTGGATATCACATACTTCTCCCAGCAAATGACTTCTTCAGACACTCCTCAGCAAAGTGACCTGATTACATCTGAAGGATCAAAGGAAGCCAAATCAATCTGGAATATGGCAGAGTCACTAGGGATCCAGACAAATAAACTGACTACATGTATTCTACAAGAATTGGACAGGTTGAAAGAAAAGGCTAGAAAGCAGTTACAAGAGTCAGTGTTGAGAGCTTCGAAAGTTTCCAAGTAAATACACATGCACGTAATGACATATAACATCTGTGGGTTAGGAAAACGAAGTAAAAGGGCAGAGGTCGGAAATTTTATTAAGACAAATCACTTGGAATTTGCATGTATACAAGAAACGAAGCTCAAAGTAGTATCTCGAGTAAAAAGCAGAAGCCTGTGTCCAAGTACAAACTATGAATGGACATCAAAAGCATCGGTGGGTCGCTCAGGTGGCCTGATTAGTATATGGATTAAAACCTCATTCAGACAGCTACAAGAAAGATCAGAGGAGAACTTTATATGCACAACTGGGAAATGGGGCCCAGATGAGATTCTCGTGCACATCGTCAACATTTATGCACCTACAGACCATCTAGGTAAGCAAAACCTTTGGCAAAGATTAGCAGTATTGTTAGAACAATCTCCAAATGAGAATTGGTGCCTGGCCGAAGACTTTAACTCAATTCGAACCCTGGAGGAAAGAAGAAGCATATCATACCAGCTAGCTGGAGAAATGGAAGACTTTAACAGATTCATTATGCAAAATCATCTGCAAGAGCTCCATATGCAGAGGAGGAAGTTCATCTGTTATAACGAAAGAGGCACGAGCTGTCGCAGAATCGACTGTATTATGTTATCTGGTTCATGGTTAGTCATTTGGCAAGATGTATCACTGTATGGGTTAAAAAGAGGTCTCTCGGATCACCGCCCAATGATCCTCAAAATAGAAGTGGCTAACTAGGGGCCAAAATTATTTGAATCTCTAAACAACTGGTCGGAGGTGGAAGGGTTCAGTGACATGATTGAGAAAGAATGGAGTTCATATCATATAGCAGGCATGAAGGGTTATGTGTTGCATCAAAAACTCAACAGACCGAGAATTATTTTTGGCCAGTTGGAACAAAACAAACTATGGCAAGTTTGAAGAGAAAGAAGCTTTGCTGAAGGAAAAAATAAACAGGTTGGATGCCAAAGTTTCATATATGCCTCTCGCAGAACAAGAGAGGAAGGAGAGACAAGACTCTTGTTTTTTTCTACAAGAAACAATTGAGGAAAAAGAAACACTGCTATACCAGAAATCTTGATTGAAACGGATAAAAGATGGGGATGGAAACACAAAGTACTTTTACTCAAGGATCCAAAAGAACAAAGGCACAAGCAGTATAAGAGGTCTACTTATTAATGGAAACTGGTGTGAAGAGGTGAATCAGATCAAAGAAGAACTCAAGAACCTCTTCCAAACGATCTATATAGAGTCTGACCAAGATAGACCTACAATGAATATCACATAATCCAGGACTCTATCAGATGAAGAGAACAACCTCCTTTACTTCACAGTTTACAGAAGAAGAAATCAAAGGTGCAGCCTGGGCATGCTCTCCAACTAAGAACCCAGGAATCGATGGATTCAACTTATACTTTGTTCAAAAGCACTGGGAGGTATTAAAAGTTACTTACTCTGATTTTATTAAATAGTTTTACTATGATTGCAGGATAAATGCAGGTTTGGCTCATACAATGATAGCTCTCGCCCAGAAAGTCACAAATCCAACATCGCTGGACGAATACAGGCCACTCTCTGATCTCAAGCGGGTACAAAGTCTTAGCAAAACTCTTAGCCGGAAGACTCAGCAAGGTGCTGGGTTCTGTAATCTCATACACGCAGTCAGGATTCTTAAAGGACTATCAAATTTTAGACGGAGTATTAACCGCGAATGAGATCATCCACAGTTATAAGCGATCAAGAAAACCTCTGATTCTCTTCAAGGTCGATTTTTCAAAAGTATTCGACTGTGTAAGCTGGAAATTCTTATATCATATGATGCAGAAGTTGGGGTTTTCGGCAAAATGGATGGAATGGATGCAAGCTTGTACATCGTCAGCTCAACCCGCAGTAAAGATCAATGGCAGCAAAATTGAATCATTCAAATTTTAGCACGATTTGCGCCAGGGTGATCCGCTGTCACCTCTCCTATTCCTGGCAATAGCAGAGGGCCTAAGTATGCTGCTAAAGAAAGCCTCAGAAATGGGATACATTTCAGGAGCCAGAATCTTAGTTTTAGAAATCTCACACCTTCAGTTTGCCGACGACACTTTACTAGTTGCAGAAGGCTAGCTAGAAAACATCAAAGCTATAAAGGGTCTTCTAAGAATCTTTGAACCCATGTCCGGACTCTCAATCAATTTTAGTAAGAGCACTTTATTTGTCTAAACATGAGTGATAACCATCTTGATGGATTAGCTGGGGAGTTAAGCTGCAAAAAGGGTCAGTTTCCGTTCACATATCTCGGTCTGCCAATAGGTGATAGACCGAATAGAGCAAGGATGTGGGATAAAGTGTGCTTAGCCATGGAAAAAAGGCTGAACACTTGGAAAAATAGGCTGCTAACATTGACAGGTAAAGCTACGCTGCTTAAGTTTGTTTTGACAAGCCTGACGATCTACCATTTGTCCCTGTTCAAAGCACCTAAGATGATCATCAAAAGAATGACGAGAATCTTCACCAATTTCCTCTGGCAGCAAAGAGGCAGATGCAGGTGTGATGGTTGAATTGGAATTACTCACTATGCCAGATGAAATATCTAGAGCATGGCAAGATATATGGTTAGTGGCGACAGGAGCCACATGGTTCAAAAGAAACATGAGAGTAAGCTTGAAAGACGAACATGATGCACTGTTCTGGAAATCAAATTGGTCGGAGGAAGGGTGTTTGGTTCTACTGTTCCAGGATCTGTTTGACCTAACTACTAACAAAAACTACTCTATCTCTGATATCTTTCAAGTTCAAGAAGGTGTTGAGCAAACTCAATGGATCATTCAATTCAGACGTTCGTTGCGAGACTGGGAAAGACAACGTCTGGAGCAGTCACTTCTCCTGCTACAGATGGCTTTGAAAACAAGTGAAGGATGCGACCAATGGATTTGGAAAAATAGAAGTACAGGAGTATACACGGTCTCGGCTGCATATCAATGCACTAAGACCACAGGTAACTCTGCAGAAGAGCTATAAGAGAGGCTGCCAAAGGCCAAATGGATGTGGGGAATGCTTGCTCCGTTAAGGATCCAATTCATGGCTTGGAGAGAAATATGAAATAGACTACCAACAATAGATAATTTGATACAAAGAGGCATCAACATAGAGGAAGCATCAATGAGATGCATATGGTGCGGATTAGAATAGGAAACATTAAAACATCTATTACTCAACTGTCAGCATGCTAAGGATATTTGGCAAGAATTGTGCGATTGGTTTGGGCTCGCAGTGAACCAACAGGATATCACATTTGGTCACTTCAAAGCTCACATGAGCAACTTCTCATCTACAAAGGAGAAGGAGTTCGGCAAGGCAATGTGGTAAGTCACAATCTAGTGCTTATGGCGTGAAAGAAATGAGGTGCGCTTTGATAATATAGTGGACGTTGAAGAATCGCCAGAAATTTCAATTCAGGTAAAGACTAGACTCCTACAATGGCTAAAAGCCCGGAAAAAAAATCAACCAATCAATTCGTTTTGGGGATTGGGATAGCAACCCAAGATTGTGCATGAATTAATCTAAATTAGTGAATAATTGTAATCTTAGTGTGAGACTTTCAGTCTTAGAGTATATGGAAGCAACTTCTGCTCTATATTGGATTTTGTAATTTCGTATATGTTAATGGAATCCCTTTCGTACCAAACAAAACTTTAGACTTAAAGCCCTAAACTCTGACGTGATTTTAGCACATTGATTGTCGTTACATATTTTTTTTTGGGTTAAGTAATCCTTAATTATTGTTTAAAATTTTTCGGTAACGAAATCACCATCACCCACACCGAATCATGAGTTTTTTGGCCTCCTCTCTATAAGTTCTATCAGTGTGTCCAATTTCGATTATAGACGGTGATGGTAACCGAAATTATAAATGTGTGTATAAATTATATGTAAAATTATGTAGCAAAAAATTAAAAATAAAATTATGTATTTATATAACTGCCTCCATATATAATGGAAGAATGCTATAAACCATTTTACTAGAATATTTTGCTACAGATCAAAATTTATTTTTTATCAAATAAATATGCTTGTGCTTACATCTCTCACCTTCTACTAGATTGCATCATGGTTCGAGAAGTCGGCCGACTAGTCGACTAGTCGG